>CAUYPK010025434.1:0-41335 GCA_963574355.1 Loris lydekkerianus | reverse complement strand
TTCTGGCCATTGGGTAGAGGGTGTGGCCGTGCTGTCCAGTTCTGGCCATTGGGTAGAGGGTGTGGCCGTGCTGTCCAGTTCTGGCCATTGGGTAGAGGGTGTGGCCGTGCTGTCCAGTTCTGGCCATTGGGTAGAGGGTGTGGCCGTGCTGTCCAGTTCTGGCCATTGGGTAGATGGTGTGGCCGTGCTGTCCAGTTCTGGCCATTGGGTAGAGGGTGTGGCCGTGCTGTCCAGTTCTGGCCATTGGGTAGAGGGTGTGCGGCTCTGCAGTGGGCTGGGCTGTCCACAGCCTTTGGCAGCACCACAGCCACCCGTGTGGGCTGCCATGTGGAGGCCACCAGGACACCTGGGAGGACAGGCAGAACGGTGCACCCCGAGAGCCTGGAGAGGTGAAAATAACTCTATGTGAGTGGAACACAAATTTTAGTTTGGATGCATCGTGGAGATTTTAGAGCTCACTGGTTTCCAAGCTTGGGTGGGGGAAGTCCAGGGCCGGGCAGAAGAGCCACCTGGCTAATTCTCTTCTAGGTGACCTCCGAGCTTGATTTTCTCATCTATAGAGTGAGGATGATGGTGATGGTGGTAACTGAAATGACCACAGGTGGGCACGGTCTGTTAGCAGAATCCCAGGTAGACATTTCAGCAGAGGCTAAGGCAAAACAGATCAGATACCAGTGTGAGTTTTATGACTGACTGCTCTATAGAAATGTCAAAGTAGAAAAACAAAAATTGTTTATGTGACCAAAAAAAACAACAACAAAAAACAATGCAGCTTGGCCGTGTTTTAATTGGCGGGCTTTCTCCATTTGGATTTATTACGGTCAGTAACATCTTTGGGATTGTCTCTGTCATCTTACCATTTTGTGTTCTGAGGGTCTTTGGTCCCTTTTCCTCTTTCTTTTCCTCCGTTTAGCTTGAGATTTTTCTTCTTCTTACTCTTTTCTGTTTCCTGCTTTTATCTCTACTGATATAAAATTTGCACAATCTGATATTGCTAGTTTGACTTGATATTTCCCAATAATTTCAAGATATTGCCTCTTTGAACCTAGGGTCAGTCATTCTGAATTTACGCAGGCAGTGGTTATTTTGATTTACATATTTGTTCTCATTTTATGGAATTACCATTTGCTTTTTATTTAGACTCTCCTTTGGGGGATCCTTTTCCCTTTTTTAGAAACACATTCTTCAGAAGCGTCTGTAGTCTCCGGTTCCTGGTGAGATACTCTCCCTTCATTCATTCAACAGTCTCTATTTCTTTCTTGTACTGAAAAGACAGGCTCGCTGAGTGGAGTCACTTTCCTCCTGATATTGTGGAGATGCGGTCCCACTGTCCTTGCTGTCACACTTGAAGGGACTGTGAACATTTGTCATTCCTTGCTTTTTCCTTAACGTCTTTTCTTTGCCTTTGATCGTCTACAGTTTCACTGAAATGCAAGTAGGCAAAGATTCCTGGTCATTCCTCCCACAGGGGAAATGCAGGCTTCTTGAATCTGTGTCTTTTTTTTTTTTTTATCAATTCTAGAAAAACTTTATGCTTCAGCTCTCCAAATATTACTTTTCTTCCATTTCCTCTATCTTCCCATCTGGACTTCAATTAGCTGTGTGTAAAACCTTCTCCTCCATCTCCCATGTCTCCACTTACAATTCATGATTTTTCCTTTCTGCAAACTTTTTGATGTACCTTTAATTTCGTTCGTTCTATGTATAGCTGTGACTAATGAGGCATTGAATTCATCCACTGAGCTTTTTTTAGTTCAATAAATCACACATACGTAATACATATTATATAAGATGAATCCGTTTTTATTATATAAATGTATTATTAATTATAAATAAGCTTACTTTTATTTCTAGAAATTTCTTTTTCTTATTTTCTTTTTTATTGAGGTATAATTGACAAATAAAAATGGCAAACATTAAAAACAATGTGATGTTTTCATATTAGTATACTTTGTGAAATGACTGCCATGATTAAGTCAATTAATATACGTCCATTGCCTCACATAGTTACCATCTGTATGTGTGAGCTCCTGTGCCATGAGGACACTTGTCTGTTCTAGCAAATTTTAAGTGTGCAATGCAGGATTAGCTATAGTCGCCACAGTGTGCACTAGAGCCTCAGAATTCATCTTGGAATTGAGACATGATGCCTTTTGACCGACATCTCCCCACTCTCCCTCCCCCAGCCCTTGGCAACCACCACCTACTCTCTGCTCCTGTGGGTTCAACTTTGTCAGGCTCCACACATAAGTGAGATCACAGACGAAAGTATCCTTCTGTGTCTGGCTCAGGTCACTCAACTTCATGCCCTCCGGGTTCATCCATGTTTTGGCAAGTGTTAGAATTCCCTTGTTGTCTGAGGCTGAACGGTACCCACTGGGTGGATGGGCCATGTCCTGCATCCGTCCGTCCACATGCAGGTGGTTTCCACCTCTCAGCTACCACGAAACACCACAACGTGGCCATGCACACCCCTCTGACATGCTGGCTTCGTTTCTTTGGGAATGTGTCTGTAAGTGGGATCACGTTGTAGCTCTATATTTAATTTTTTTGGGACCATTTTCAAATTTACCTGCAGGCTTCTTGTTGCCTGCTCATCTTTGAAATTATACTTTTATTACTTTGGATATTTACATGCACCTCTAATATTTGCTATCTGAAAATGTTTGTGAATATTGGGAATGCAAATCCTCCTTGTTGCTTCTCCTGACTCTTACTCAAGGTGACTTTCTTGGTGAGCACGGGCTGGGGGTTCACTGTCGTAACTCAGTCCAGGGTTCCTGCGGTCCTAAATTGGGACTGTTTCTTTCCCAAAGATTTGCTTCTTCTGGTTTCCAGGGCACCAACTGTTTGGGACCATGTCAGCCAGGAAGTATTGCTGCCAACACCTGCCCAGGGCGCAGCACCCTAGGGTGCTCTGTGTCTAGGTCATGGTTTTGTGAATTTTCTTGACAGGGGCCGGGGGAGGCTCTTTAGGAGTTTGGATGGCAGCAGAGAGAGACTAACCGCCCACTGCAGTAGTTCCGTATTCCTGCATCGCCCAGACACGGTGGCTACGGGAGCAATGGCAGGGACGGAGGACTAGTCACCCTTGCCAGTTTGATCAGCCCAGAGCCATCTACATTTGTGTTCCCCAAATGATGATATACCAGTTAGCAATATAGTATAAAATCAAAATATGCCATACGCCATACCAGGAACAATGTACAAGGTTCATTCCCTGAATGGAAACACTTCATTCCATGGCAGCCTGAGCTTTCTGTTATTCCTCTTGTTTTTCTGCAAAACCAGAATTCTCTGCAGTTGGCTCTGGCTGTCCTCCACTAACGTGGTGAATGTGCATGGGAGGCACTGGGGTCTGTGCACAGGTTTGCCTCCCAGGAGACCTTGTGTTGGAAGTGCTCTCCCAGTGTGAGAGGTGTGAAGGGAGTGAGACAGGTGGGCAGGGGAGGCCACCGCAGGCCACCTCCCCAAAGATGACCAGCCTGGACTCAGCAGCCCAGATACCTGCAAGGAAAGGGTCCCTGGAGACGGCAGGAAGAAGAAAGGGACTTTTGGCAGAGTCTGCAGAGATGTGTGCTCCTGGTTGGCTGCCCCGAAGGTCAGGACTGCTTCAAGGGACTCAGATATAATGGCTGGGGACCCAAGGCCGAGCTGAGCCAGGCACTGAGACCAGGCTGCTGTGCACCAGGACAGACCCCAGTTGGCAGTGGGCAGGTGCCGTATGTCCAAAGCCAGACCCTCCACTCAGTCACCCAGCTCAGGTGTGATGCCCAGAACCACCAGGAGCCCAGCCCTACCTGCTCAAGGTGGGACTCTGGCCATTAGAGTAGCAGCCGAGCCTCAGACCTGCAAGTGTGAACACCAGGACACCCCCACCTTGTTCTTAGGGTCCCTGAAGATCAAATTAAAATAGCAGAACTTCTGGGACACGGGCAGGCCTAAAACTGGCAGCTTTTATTGGTACCTTTATTATTATTGTTGTTACCATCATTATCGTCATCAACTGGTAGAAAAACGGATCAGCAAGTCTCAAAACCAGCAGCACACCATGCCTGGCACTTTTTCCCGTCCCTCCACAGGACGACCTTTGCAGGCTGGCAGGGGAGACCTGCTCCTCCTCCCTGCTTTCCAGGGCTGGAGACAAGGGGCTCAAAGATGGGGTTGACTCCCCAAGGTCCCATGAGCCTCCGAGCTCTAGCCCCCTGCTCACATGAACAGAGACAGGTACTCTCTCATTTTCTCAAAAAACCCCAGTAGCATCTGCCCTGTATTCAGCTTTTCTCCTCTCTCTGCTTCTGCTGCATTCCCTGTTGCATCAGAACCGTTTCCCGCACAGGATGCCTGCGGATCGCACAGTCTAGTGGAAAGCATCCTTGCTCACAGGGCACAGGGAAAGCAGAGGAGGTGGGCATGGCAATGCCACAGGACACAGAAGCCGGCCTAGGTCAGCTTTCTGTGCAGTGCTGCTCGGGCTCCGCGGCAGACGACACCTGGGGCTTAATTGGGTCCGAGGGGCCTGTGCACTTGGGAAAGCCCCACTCGGTGACAGTGACAATTGCTGCTCCTGCTCCCCTCTCTGCATCTCTGCTCACCCCTCCCCACTCCTCGGGCCAGGGCACTTAGCTACCTAAGAGGACACACCCGTTGTGTGGGAAAGTGTCTCCACCTCCACGAGGAGGAGACAGCCGTTACACAAACAGGTGTGTGCGCATAGTCACCCATGTGCACAACCACTGACACACGCTCGTGCCCCAGAGGAGCACTGCCCTGTTGGATAACAGACAACTGTGTCCCCCGCCGTCCACAGATTGGTGTCCTCACCCAGCGTGACTGCACTGTAGACAGGGCTTTAAGGAGGTGACTACGGCTAATGAGGCCATCCGGGTAGGCTCTGATCCAGCAGGACTGACATCCTTGTAACAAGTGGGAGAGATGCCAGGGTGTGGGAGCACAGAGGACAGGCCCGCGAGGACAAGGCAGGAGGTGTCCTGCACAAGCCCTGGGGAGAGGCCTCAGGAAACAGCCCTGTGGGCACCTGGGTCCTGGGTTGCAGCCCTCTGGAAACACTTGGGTCTACTGAGTAGGACACGGGGTCTGCCGCATTTGTCAGGGCAGCCTGAGGCCACTGAGACAGGACATAAGATGCTCTGCTGTGGACACAGAAGCAGAGCTGCCATCTTGCTGGGGGCCTTAAGGCACCTCTCCAGAGGGTACGTGGGCTAAGGGAGCCCGTCCCCCCCATGAGGGGAGGGGTGCAGAGACACAGAGGCCTGAGGGTGCTGGCTCTGGGGCAGTGAACTCCAGGGGCACATGTCAGTGCGCAGGGCCAGGGCTCAGCCTGGGTGGATGCAAGACTCGTCCTGGGGCTGTGTGGACACGGGCATGGCTGGGAGCTCAAGCTGTATGGACGTGGGCCTGGCAGCTGTTTGTGTTCAATTGTTCAGGCCTTGGGGAATCTTTTTATCTTCCTGGGACACTCGGCCACCTCGTGGAGGAAACACAAAGGAGGGAGAGTGTTCCAAAGGGAGCAGGGATATGTGGGATCTGTTCATGCTGTGGGCTGGGGAGACAGGGCCACTGCAATCCATGAACACCCCCAGGACACCACAGCATCTAGGGTGACTCCCCTGAGAAGACACAATTCTCACTGCACGGTGTTTAAAGATTTGTAAGTACTTGTAATTTAAAATTAAAAAATAATTAATTTGGAGACTTGCTGCTTGTAGCACAGTGGTTATAGCACCAGCCACATTCACCAAAGTTGGTGGGTTCGAACCCGGCCCAGGCCAGCTAAACAACTACAACAAAAAATAGTCAGGTGTTGTGGCAGGCACCTGTAGCCCCAGCTACTTGGGAGGCTGCAGCAAGAGAACCACTTAAGTCCAAGAGTTTGAGGTTGCTGTGAGCTGTGATGCAACTGCACTCTACTGAAGGTGACGTAGTGAAACTCTGTCTCAAAAAAAAAAAAACAAACAACAAAATTACTTTGAAAAAAGAATTCCCACAAAAATGAGATAATACAACTGTCTTGGGTTTTACTCCAACTTTACTTTTCATTCAAATTAATTTTATGTTTGAAGTCAGCATTTCAACATCAAGGATATTTTGTGACGCTCTCTGGATGCCGGGCTGTCACATCAAAGATGGGGGGCTGCGTGGTCTTTCGCTTGTGCAGTATCAGTCTGGGACACACAGGGACATGGGAAACAGTGTCTGGGTGGCTGCCTGATTCTGCTGCTTCCCTATGAGCTGTCTATATTTTCACTCTTATGAATCTATTCTGTAGTATCGTTAATAAATATTTGTTTATTTGTTTAATATATCCAGTTTGTCGTTCATAAATAAATTGGTCTGGCTTTTCTTTATTATGAAGCCTGATATTTGTCATTGGTGACATGATGGTTCATTCCTGGCATGTGGGGTGGCGGCTGGTGCTGGGTTGGGGGTGGGAGGCTGGGGGTGAGGTGGTTACTATCCACTGA
Organism: Loris lydekkerianus; assembly: GCA_963574355.1. Taxonomy (NCBI): domain Eukaryota; kingdom Metazoa; phylum Chordata; class Mammalia; order Primates; family Lorisidae; genus Loris; species Loris lydekkerianus. Next base: position 34,850 of record CAUYPK010025434.1, on the reverse strand, counting down.
CACCTCCAAAGGGCCTGGTGAGTTGGAGATCACGGGCCCCTCCCCGAATGTGGGCCCCTGGACGGGAAAGCAGGCTGAGGGAGCCAAGGCAGAGTGACGTCTGCAATGCTGATGTCCTTCCAGGACGCCAGACACAGGGCCAGGCTTCAGGAAGGGACCCCTCAGTGGACACAGGACTGTTGCAGGTACCTGGCACTAAGCTAGAGTCTCTAGTGAACTGGCTGCTCCTTGTCTCCCCCGATCATCACTGTGGGGGAGGCCTGGGCTGTCTAGGCCCGACTATCAGGTGTGTGGGAAGGGAAGGAGGCTGCTCCATGCAAACACAGACACCCAGCCCTGCCACCAACACCCTGGGACCAAGGGGCTTCGGTGCCTCTTGGTGGTCTCCAGGAAGCTCGGCCCAAGGAGCTTGAAGACCGCCCCAGCCTCTGGATATTGTGGGTCTAGATGCCTGGCCTGATTTTTCAGTGACCTCAAAAAGTTCCTTCAGACAGCTTTTATGCAGCTTGCTGAATCCATTCTGTGTTACGTTTCTATTTTTTGCCAAAAGACAACATGGGAAAAATAGAATCTGGCTGCTGGCGTTTTTCTGTTGCTTCCCTGTGAGTCGTACACATTTCCACTGCTATGAATCTACTTTGGATTGTCATTGATTTAATCAATATGTGTTTAATGCACTTTGTGTTGCCCACCATTTTATGGGCAAAGCTTGTTGCTGAAAGACGACCTCTTGGAAGTTAACTACAGGCCAGGGGGGAAGGTACCAGGCACTGCATTAAGTGCAAGGTAAGAAATGGAAGTCCAGTCGCTTTTATGGGGGAGTTTTCTGAGTGTTCCATGTGTAAGATGATGTTATGTTCTGCGCTGACCTCTCTGCCTGTGAGCAAAAGTCTGATTCTGGTTCGTGGTGGTAGACAGCCTGCCTGACCAGCACCTGCGGACTACAGAGCTGATGGTGAGACTCCTGTGGTCAGGTACTGGGGCCTCTGGTGGAGGGACTGTCCAGGGTAGGGCAGTGCTGAAGGGGTAGCATTGGTGTGTCTGGCAGGGAAGCAAGCCCTGGGTGCAGGGCTGGGACTGAAAGGTATCACGTGAGGAGCCCTGATCCTCAAGAGAAATAGCAGATGCTTCAGTGGGGCCTGGATTTCCCCCTTGTCCTGGGAGTAGCCTGTCACTCCCGCTCCATGTCACCTGGATAGCCTCTCCCATACGGGCTCACTGTCCTTCTCTGCACAGCCTTCTCTGTTCATCCCTCATGTCCACCACTTTTGGGCACCATGAGAGGATGCAGTCGAGTTCTCTCTGGCCATGGGCCCTGCAAGTGTCTGCCCTGCACAGTCTGTATTCTGGGCACCAGCCTGTCTAGAAAACTAGATAAGATTCCATGGAGCTCACCTACTAACGGGGTGACCGAGAATGAAGTAAAATATAAATCAAAAAGATAAAATCCACTTCTAATGGGAGCCATGATGAAATAACCAGATTGATATCATAAGGTTTCTTTGTTTAAACTGAGACACGAAGAAGCCCTTCGGTCAGACACTGCCTTGTGGAAGGAGCAGGTCTGGAGGAAGATGTGGGTCGAGGGCACTGGGGCCAAGGTTAAAGCTGGGCTGGTTCCCAGTGGGGCCTGTCACTGGGCTAAAAGGGAAGGCTGGGAGCGGGCAGTGGCTCAGCCCTGCAGGTGGGTGATGGTGAAGGCTACCCCAACTGGTGGTGGGGAGGTGACCAGGTTCAAGACGTATTTGTCAGAAGGCAGAGGACCTGCTGCAGATAGGGACTCTTCCCGTCAGCCTCTTCCCCAGTCCTCAGGGCCCCCTGCCCTGGAACCTGTGTTCTTTATGCATCAGAGCAAATTAATGGGGTCATGTTCCTCTTGTTAATGGCTGGGCCAGTGCTGAGAATTCAAGTGTCCGGGAAGGAGGGCAACAGGACAAGGCGGCATTGTAGCTAGGACACGGACACGCCAGGGGAGGATAGGGGCAACTACAGGCTGAGATGGGGACTCGTGAATGTGTCTGCCCTGGGGGGCTGAGGTCCTCTCAGACAGAGCCTGACTCTGGGGAAAGGACACTTGTCCTCGTCACTGCCTGTGGTGAAAGCGTGCCTTTAAAGCAGCGATTCTCAACCTTCCTAATGCCGTCGGATTTATTTTCATTGTTACAAAGGGGTTGCGACCCACAGGTTGAGAAACGCTGCTTTAAAGCATTCATCTGCACCATCTCAGGTGGTGCCAGGGTGAAAACACAGCCCGCAGACAGGAAAGCGAGGATTTTGTTGATGTCCTGAGGCAAGGCAAGGGCTGGATCAGGCCTGATTTGTCAGGACTCTGCCTATGACAGTCACCTGCCGTGAGGAGCACTTGCCTTGAAACCACAGTGTGTGAGGGCGCTAGGGGGTGCCAGCCGGGGGTCCCCTGGACAGCTTCCCAGCCCAGCGGCAGAGAGGATTGAGTTTTTTGAGGCTGTGCAAGGCAGCACTGAGGCAGGGAGGGGCTGGAGAGCCTGTGGGGACAGCCGAGGGGCAGCTGTGGGGGATGCAGGCAGGACACATAAGGCCCCAGGCCACACCTGCACCTGTTGTCCTTGGCCAGGGTAGGCCACAACTTGGAATTATTATGTTTTCCCCACTGTCCGCATATCAATCTTCTCCCTAGACCTGAGTCTGAACCCCAGCAACCTCCCCCACCTGCCCAGCCCAGGGACAGGACACTGGCACCATAACCTGTGAAGGTCAGCAGGGAAAGCTGCTTGTGGGACCACTGCTACAGCCTTACAGGTCATTCCATGGTCTGCAAGGAGAAGTCCCAGGCAGAAGTCAGGGGTAAGGTGAGCGTATTCCACTAGGCAGTCTGGACGCTCTGGTAGGGGGCAGTGGCTGGAAGCCCACCCTGGCCTCTACTAATGCACACGCACTCAGGAAACGGATGTCCTCCTGGAGGGAGAGGGCGGTCTGGGTCAGTCAGACAGGGTTGGGCAAGAGGCAGGTCCTGGAAGTTAGGCTGGCCTCTGACGGCAGGTGCAGGGACGCCCAGCCCAGCCCGGCTGTCCAGACTACAGGCGAGAGACAGAAGAGGTAGACACTGGGCCGCGGCCTGGACGTCACACCAAAATGCTCGAGGGACCAGTGGACAGAGCAGCAATACCAGTTCACAGGAATCGTATAGGAAATAGCATCAGGAATGGGGCGTGGTCTCAAAGCCTGACCTGGCAGCATGATGGCCAAGGGCACTCCTATGTGTCTCTGCCCCCACACGCTGGGATCGCCAGTGCTGAAGAAGGAGCAGGGCCTGTGAGAAGAAGGCTCAGCCATGGCACATGGCCAGGGGGCAACTGTGGATGGCTGCCCCGCCCCCCAGCCATGCTGTGCTGGTGGTAAGTTTGGTGCTAGAATTAGAAGAGAAGGTGTCACTGGCCACCCTCAGGGAACCTGAACTGCACAAGAATTGGGGGCTAGGCATGGCGAGCAGGTCTGGGGAGTAGAAGTGCAGGACAGGTGCCTGGAAGGCGCCACGGAGCAGGGTCTGCTCTTACTCGCTGACAGACACCTCACTCTCAGCTGCAGACTGCATTCCCAGGCAGACCTCTGCTGTCACCCGAGGATCCCCACAACCACCTACACGGCTAGTGTCCAATCTACACGGGACAGCAAAACCAGAAACATGCCCGTGACTGCTCCAGGCAGGAAGGGACATCACACACCTGCTCCAGCAGAACTTAGATGGCACGGGTGGGTGGGGACCCTTCCTCAAAGACTCCACCCTGGCTCTCTGAAGGGGGCAGCAGTTTAGAAGCCTGAGCTCCCCCCAAATTGCAAGTCAATTTAACATTCAAAATCCATTAAGTAATCCATCCATGAACAGATCACACAATCCTGTCAACACAGGAAAAGCATCTCACAAAGTCCAAACCCATGCATGATAAAGCCCTCAGCAAGCTTGCAGAGAGGATTTCCTCCACCTGATAAAGGCAGCATGGTGCTCACAGCTGTCTTCACACCTGCTGGTGAGAAAGTGGATGCTTCTCCATCAAGATCATGGACAGGGCAATGCACCTGGTCGCCACACCTTCCAAAATGGAACTGGAAGTCCTTGCTAATGCACAGGGCAGGGGGGGGGAAGAAAATGTATTCAGATGGCAGAGAGGGAAGAAACTTGCCCTGTTCTCTGCTGACATGGCTGTCCAGGCAGGGGTCTGAAAGGCGGAGGGACCCTGCAGAGCTGACAGCCCAGAGGGTGGGATGCGACTCGGGTCACTTCCCCTGTGAGCCTCCCCTGCACAGCCCTCCCCAGGCCTGTGGGTCCCGCAGTGCTGGGCCTTTCAGTTCCCCTCTCAGGGCACAGGCTTTGGCCCCTCCCGGGAGTGTGCCTTCCTCCGGAGTGTGTCCCTGGCTCTGTCAGCGTACGGCCCCTTCCCCGCCTCCCAGCCTCCAGTCTGTCCTCCTGTGATCACTCTGTGTGACCATTTGCTCATGGTTCTTGAGGTACTGGTCACAGGCAGCCTTCCTCTCACTGGGTATGTATTCAGGACTCCCAGGCACAGCTCTGCAGAGCAAGAGGCAGCACGGGGAGCGGCTGCAGGTTCCACATCTGCTTCCTGCTTCTCAGACTCTGCCCAGGCAAAGGCACCACAAGCTGAGGTTACCTGGGTCTGCAGCATCGTCTTGCGCCTACCTGGGAAAGGGAGATGTTGTGTCTCTCAGTCTTGCGGGGTCTGCTCCCTTCCAGCCCTCTGCCACCAGGCTGGTCTCACCAGGTCCCCGTGTCCCTCCTGCTGCAACACTGAGGCTCCCGGGCCTCGAGGATGGCTGCCCACCCACACCTGCCCCAGCCACCGCCCCACCCATGCTGCCTCCACCAGGCTTGGCTGGCTGGATGCTGCAGACACATGGAAGTGGAAGCTCTAGGAGGGCGCCCGCCCTCACCCAGGCCAGCCCATCTGGCTGCTGCCCTCCTCTCCTTGGCTAGACTGTCCAAGCCGCTATGCTTTGCCATCTTTCCCTATTGTCTGGTTTCCAACTTGGAGCACTAGACAGAGTTCCAGGCTTTCACCTCGGCTCACAGCTCTAGCTAACAAGTATCCCTGCTGATGCTCTGTCCTGGCAGGAGAGTGGCCAGGCTGGACATCTGGCCTGCCTGCCGGTCACTGCACTGGCCACCACTTGCCCCAAACCCCTGGACTTTTGGTTTTCTGTTGCTTCCAACAGGGCAGACAGGCCCTGAGGAGCCTGTTCAGCACTTGGCCCCACTTGGGAGCTGTAGGAGGGCTAGCTCCTGGGCTCAGGGAAGTTCCCTGGGCTCCTAGCTGGGCTTCCCTCCTGGGGTCATAGCTGTAGAAGGGTTGGCTTCTGGGCTGAGTAAAGTTCCCCCTGAGCCAGCTTCCTGGGCTCTGTTCGTGGGGGGACTGAGGCCCCTGAGCCACATCCTGCTGTCACTACCTTGTTTCTGGGTTCAGACTTCCCAGCACAAGGGTCCAGGTCCACAACCACAGCTCTGGCTCTGCTCCCTTTCTGGGGATGGCAGGGCCCTGGGTAGGGGAGGAGAGGCACCCCCCGCTCCCAAACCTCGAGGCTATCCTTGGGCCACAGAGAAGATCTCATGGGTTGTTAGGCCCCATACTTCTCTGGAGGGTAGATGACAGTGTCCCTACAGAAGGACACAGGGTACTGCAGAGGAATGGGACTGGCACCCGAGATGCGTCTCCCATGCTGGAAAGGGGACCACTCTCAGGGTGGACCCCCCTGCTCTTCTCCCAGGCTTCAGGCTGCCCTCTGTCTAGCATTTGGGTTCTACCAGGCTCTGCCCTCCCAGGCTTCCCTCCCACTGCCCTCCTGCGAGCCAGTTCCTCTCCACCAAGTCCAAGATGTGTGCATCTGGGGCCTCAGGCTATGGAGTGTCCTTTCCATGGTGAAGCATTCAGTGGCTTTGCAGAGGCCCCAGGCTTCTGGGGGAGTCCCCCTGAGTCACCTCATCATACACTAAGCAGCAGGAGTCAGCACTTGCCTATGTGGGCAGCAGCAGTGAGGCCCCAGCCTGACTCTCGGGAGAGGTAAGACGCATGCCACACGGGGAGCCCATGTGGAGGGCCTGGGCTGTGCTCAGCAGCATCCTGAGCACACGAGCGCGGCCACTCTGCACACCTGCGGTCCTCCACAAGTCCTGGCCCTGGGACGAGAAACAGGAATTTCAACAAGTGTCACAGCAGAGTAGATTAGCACCATTAGTAAGAGCATGTGCCTTTTCCTCTGATTCACCCTTTCCTCCCTTCTAAATGACAGAAAGACTCAGAAGTGCTTAAATGATGCATTTCTGTAAAAGACAGAAAGGAAAATCAGTTCATAAGACGTCTAAGTGACCTGAATGTCACGCTTTCCCATCAAGGAGAAAAGAAAACACACGGGCACACACACCACAGAGGCACACATGGGCACGCATCTACACACACCACACACATGGGCATGCATCTAATATACACCACACACGCCACACACGGGCATGCATCTACACACACCACACACCACACACACGAACACGCATCTACACACACCACACACCACACACATGAACACGCATCTACACACACCACACACCACACACGGGCACACATCTACACACACCACACACATGTGCATGCATCTACACACACCAACACACACATGCACACATCTACACACACTACACATAACACACACGGGCATGCATCTATCTACACACAATACACACCACACACATGGGCACGCATCTACACACACCACGCACCACACACATGGGCACACATCTACACACACCACACACACCACACACATGGGCAGACATCTAATATACACCACACATGCCACACACGGGCATGCATCTACACACACCACACACCACACACACGAACATGCATCTACACACACCACACACCACACACGGGCACACATCTACACACACCACACACACCACACACATGGGCATGCATCTACACACACCAACACACACGTGCACACATCTACACACACGGGCATGCATCTACACACAATACACACCACACACATGGGCACACATCTACACACACCAACACACACGGGCACACACACCACACACATGGGCATGCATCTACACACACCAACACACATGCGCACGCATCTACACACACTACACATAACACACACGGGCATGTATCTACACACAATACACACCACACACACGGGCACGCATCTCCACACACCACACACCAACACACATGGGCACGCATCTCCACACACCACACACCATACACGCAGGCATGGATCTACACACACCCACATACACGGACACAAACACCCACACAAATAGGCATACATGTAGGAACATGTGGACGATACCCACAGGCACAGGCCCTTCACAAACACACAGACACAGACATGTCATACAGACAACACACACATATCAATCACTATATAAAGCTCTTTTCTGAAAGAAAACATTGAAACAGTGAACATTTCTACAGAAATCCTAGGCACTGAAACACATCATATTCTACAACAAGAGAAATGTTTACAGGTGTGTCCTGTAGATAAACATCCATAGAATGAACTCCGTTCTGCCCAGTCTGCTGACTCCTGGAAAGAGGCTTTAATTGAAGGATGAGGGGCCCCAGGCGGCCAGAGCAGCCTCAGCAGGCCAGTCACCTTCCTGGGGCCAGCCTCGGAACTGGATACTCCCTCTGGACAGGCTGCCAGGGCAGAAGGTGGACCAAGGTTGGGAAAATGGGCACATGTTCCCTGGCGTCCTGGGGCTGACTGCACGAGACCCAGCAGTCTGGACACCCATGGGCCTCGGGACACTGACTCCGCATCTCACCCCTGCATGTTGGCACCACTGGCACTGCCCTGCACCTCCTCCCCGGGCCCTCTAAGCTGTTCTTTGCCCAACCTCCAACAGGGCCCAGCTCAAAGCCTACTCCCCATGTGACCACAGGCCCTGCGAGCCTCCCTCAAGGAGCAGGTGCTGCCCTCATCCTGACCCCTGGCCCCCAACCCTGGCCTGGCATGGACTGGTGACTGCTTGTCCTCAGAGGACATGTGTTTCTAAGAAACAAAACTGCCCTATCAGAGACCTCTGTGGATGGGAAAATTGACTTCACTCCGTGCATAGTGCAGCATCTGGGACCTGCAGGACAGTGAGTCCTGGGAGGTGCAAGGGAGGTGAGACCTGAGTTCCCCAGGGAGGGGCTTCTGGTCTTGCAGAACAGACAGTAAAGTGACACTTGACACAGACTCAAGCTAAGTGTTCCCTGAGTATGACCCTGTCCCCCTTCATTAGCGATTTGCCCTCCTGGGACACTGTAAAATGGACACATGTCCAGCTGTTTTCCTGAGGCTGACTGGAAGAAAACCAACTGTCAAATTTTTAGGAATTTCATGAGCCAGTTGACATCCCATCAGTAGTTTGAAATTAGCTGGAATGGGAGTATTTATACCACAGCAATTGGCAGTCTACAAATCAGGGTTTTAGAAAACAATTTTGAGAGCTAGTGATAAAGCATCTACCAGCAGACAAAGTATTAAAACATATCCATTAGTTGGATTATTTAATAGCAATTGATATCAAGCAGTAATTGTGTGCCAGGCGCAGAGAATGCACACAGACAAGTAGGAAAGGGCTCATTTTCACTAAGTGTTGAACTCTTTAGCTCTGGCGACTTCAAAAGCAAACCGAGTGCCTAGGAATGCCAAAGTGCTGAGGACACAGATGCTCTGAGCCGTGACCCTGGCAGGTGGCTCTCCTGAGAGGCTCCCTGACCCCTAGGGCACCCGGTGCCACAGTATAAACTGCTTGTTTACTTCTCAGTCTGCCGGCACCCAGTGTGAACCACTGGCATAAGCCCTCCTGGCCGTGGAGTGTCAGGGGAGGTGTGACCCAGAGGTGCATGCATCCCTCATGCTGTGTTGGAGCGGTTGTTGCTGCCCTTTCAAACCGCAGCGCCCTGTCTCTGGGGTGTTCCCTGCCAGGTGCCACAGTGCCACGTGCTACAACAGCTGCCTCCCTTTGTTGGTGGCTGTTCACCTATCTGGTTTCTGAACAGGCCTGGACTCCACAAGGCTTTCCCTGCGGTTTCTGTCTCTGTGCCCTGGAACCCAGGGGAGATCTGGAGACAGCACAGCAGACGGTAATTTCCTGTTGAATAAATTGAAGGATAAAACAGAGAGCAGGTGCTGCAGGTGCGGCCGACAGCTGCGTTTATAAGACAAGGTGCTGTCTGTCCTACGTGGAACAGTCACCAGATGAGCCATTCCACGGGAGGGCGGAAGGTTAGGGAGGAAGAGAGGAGAGGAGAGAATAGAGAGTGACTCAGGACAGGGGCTAGTAAGAACCTTATCACCGTGCAGTTTAGTTTAAGGAAAATGATGAAAATGATCTCAGATATAAAAGAACTATATTTGAGAAAAATGTATGAAAGAAGTGCAATTCTGGGGGAGAAGCGTAATTATTGTTTTCTTGGGGCTAAAGAGAGTGAAATATTGAAGTTTCTACAATATTCTTTAACCCCTTTGCCTTTTCCAGAGGTAGAAAAGACAAGTCGATGATATGGGAAGAAACGTACGTTCCTGAAGTGAACGGATCCTGAAAAAGTGCCTGAAACATCTTCCGCCCAGAATAATGAATAGTATTCACACCAAATGTAAGTTCAGAAAAAAAGTGGAGACTTTTAAAGATATGCATTGCAGAAAATATTTTTTTCTAAAGTTCAGTATCCACACAGCATATCCAATTGCTTTGTCTCATACACGGAGCCACATAGACTAGGAAGCCTGAAATATCTCTCCTGTTTGTGGGAAGGCGGCTGGCAGCCCTGAGGGTGCCTGTAAATCAAGGTGGGCAAACAGCCCTACCGCCCTCTGCACGGTGCTCAGGCAGCTGGAGATTCATTGTCCAAAGTGTGTGCTTTAAAGTCAGGATTGAATCTTTGCCTCTGCCTTTATAGCTTTCATTTCCTCTTCTCTGGAATTTGTAGATCCACAGTGCATTAGATGCTATTTCACTGAGATCACCTGAAAGCCACTTCCTACTCTTCTGTGACATAAGATTCAAAGCCTAATTCCTCAGGTATAAGGGGGCTGTTTTAGCCCAAGGCAAGAAACCAAAAAATCCACTGAATGCAATTAGTGTCATCTCCAATGCAGACCAACTAGACCAGGCACGAGCGACGTTTCTCTTTTGGGGAATGTATTGATGGATAATTCAAATAAACAATAATTTTGTAAATAACTGTATTTTAAACTATAAGTAGTCTCTAAATTGTTGTGTGTACATGAATTCAGACTAATTAATAATTTGTGTTTCAAATAAATGTGTGTGCATTCAAATAAAATTTTAAATTAAATGTAACTTTCCAAGGTATTTCCCTTTAGGATTTTAAACTCAGGAGTTGGGGTGAAAGGGGTTTCTCCACACGAGAAACACACACTGAAATATACACATGCACGTAAATATGACAAATATGTGCCCATCTGGCCATTATCAGCCTGCTGATGGGTGTCCTGTGAGTCCAGGTTCCTCACCGGGGCTGCCAAACCCTCTCACGCCGCCACGTACTAGGGAGCCCAGTGTACCAGAGCAACCTTTCTGAAACTATCGTCAGAACACACCTTACACAAAGACTGAAAAGCTGTCATAGGTTTAAACGTAAAGCTACATTGTAAGATAGTATTTGCAGCCTCCTCTTTTCCATGGCTTTGAACTTTTATTATAATTTGTTTAATCCTAATTGGCTAATAAAAACATGTGACATATATAAAATATTAAATAAATAAATGTAAAGCTATAAAACTTTTAGAAGAAAACAGGAGAAATCTTCATGATTAGGGATTCGTTCTCAGACCCAGCATCCAGGTGGGAGCCTTGTGAGGAGTACTCAGGAACTCTGCTGTTTCTAGAACCTCTATGTGACCCTAAAATTCTTTTAAGATAAAGTTTTTAAATTTCTTTTTAATTTTTTTTAAGAGACAGGGTTGTGCTGTGCCACCCAGGGTAGGGCACAGTGGCTCAATCATAGCTCATTTCAGCCTCCAACCCCTAGGCTCAAGTGATCCTCCAGTGTCGGCCTCCCAAGTAGCTGGGACCACAGGCGTGAGCTTCTGTACCTAGATTTAAAAATTTGTTTTCAGATGACCATGCTGATGTCTAAAGGCTAAGTTCCTTCACAGCGCACAGAAAGGCCTGGGAGCCTGTCAGCTGCCCCATTTCCTGGGCACTTCTGAAATTCCACAGGCCCCAGCAACGTCCTCAACTGTCCCCCCGGCATCTCTTGGCCTTGCTGACACTAACAGACCTTCAGGTCTTGCTGACCACCCCACACCCAGGCTGAATCAGGCAGCCCTCCCTACCCCCACACTTGTACAACTGGGCCTATGTCTGCAGAACACAGGTCAGGTGGTGAGCCAGGGACTGCTGTTCTTGTCTGATGCTCCGTCAGCCCAACCCTGGCACAAAGTAACTGTCAGTGCACGTACACTGAACGCACATGTGTAGAAAGGGCACTGTGAAGGTTTGCTCAGGGTCTGGTCAGCCACAGAAAACATACCATGGTGCACACACCAGGCCCACACAGCTGCTGTTCCTCTGAGCAGGAGGCACTGCCCCTGAAGAGAGGGCATGGACCCGGACAGAGAGTCCTCACAGGACACTTGGGCAGCCTGCCTTTCTTCTTCCTCCTGTCCCTTCCTCCTTTAAGTTAGGCTTTCTGGAAAATACACTTTGAGCATCTGCTCCCTGCCACCCCCACCAGAGCACTGGAATATACCCATAGCCAAAGCTCTCCAAAACCAGCAAGCACACTTAGGAGGCCTCAGTGCATAGAGTAAACTATCTGTGCAAATATCCACACAGTGCCAAGGGAAGGGGAGGCCACCGGACACCTGAGGACACGGCACAGCCCGCCAGCAGCGGGGCCAATGACTGAGCCCCTGGAGATGAGGCTGCCTGAGAAGTGGCTTTCAGCGTTGGGCTGAGTGGGTCCCACGTTTAGACCTGTCACTTCCCTTGCCATCCTCACTGGTTTCTCTGAGGGTCACTGGAAAGCATAAATAGCCAAGGCACTTTATTAACACCTCATTTCATTGTAAAAGGAAAGACTAGTAGAAGATGGAATGTAATTATAAGAATATATGTGGGAAAACTTGCAGCTCCCAAAGTTTATTATCTGCTAAAGTGACTGAAGAAGTTAAAAGTGAAAAGGAAACTACTACCCATGGGGACATCCACACAGGGCCACGGGGCCACAGCCAACCAGCGAGTCGCTGCCCTCACTCCCAGGGTCCTGGGTCCTCACAGCCGCCCTGTGGCTTCCAACTGTGGGACACAGGGTCACCTGGGACCATTACAAGATTGTCTTCACCCTCACATTATCAGATGACCAGATGGGGTCTAACCCAGACTTGGGGCCTTGACAAGCTCCCCATTAGTTCTACAGTGGAGCAATTGGGAACCCTGAAACCAGGCATCACCAGTAACATCGGCCACATCAGAAAGGGGCAGACTGAATTCTACCGACCCACAAGGAAGCCTGCTGCCCGAAGCACAGTCAGTAAACGGTACAGACAGGACGCAAACCAGGTTTTCTGATACCAAAACAGGTGCTTTGGGTGACCCCAAGGTCCTCTAGGGTGGAGACCGCAGCCCTCTTCTCATGTGGAGGATGCTCACCTGCTGCTCAGGGCTGGCAGGATGGAGGTGGGAAGGGGTCAGACCCACGTCGTGAGTAGTAAGCCAGGTGAAAGCTGATGTTTTATCACCGTTGGTTGTGGCTATGTTCACCAAACCTAAACTGTTCCCAGCCTGGATTAGCTGGCCGTTTGCCATTTAAGTTTCTGATAATCCACTTTAGGCAAACTTGAGCATTTTGCCTTCATTTTTAATTACCTGGCGTGTTTGGGGATCATTTACACTTAAAATCATTTTGCCAGAAAGAAAAAAGAAAAGGTTTGAAGTTGCCAAAGTTTGGAAGAAATGTAACGTTTTAGAAGCATACCAAGCAGCCAAGGAGCTGGTTCAGACCACTACTGACCCTGAGCTGGGGTAGTGGTGGTGGCTGGGCACACTCACAGGAAGCTACAGGCACCAATTCTGGAGGCAAAAAAGGCGGCAACGACTTGGATTCTGCACACAGAGCCTCTCATGTGAGGAAGGTGATTGCAGAAGACAGGTGTGAGGAGACCCTGTCACAGCTTCCAGAGGACACGGCTCTTCTCACAGTCCTGGGGCACCGAGTTCAGAGCCTGCACTATGTCACGCCATGCCACACCACTCACAGCCAGGGCTGCAGCTGACTCTGGGCAGCCCCCCTCAGAGTAGAGAACGAACCTCCTGAGCAGGAACAAAGGGAGGGAGGGGGTGGGAAGCACAGTTGAAGCGATGATGGTAAAGGGCTACAAATGAAAAAGTCACCACCTGCAAGGAGTGAGGTAGGGCATTCCCACCCAGGGGCTAAAACCACACTCTGATCATCTTCTTTATCTCCAGGATCAGCTGATGGAGGTGGTGGAGGCCAGGCTGGAGATACCGTCTGAATCTCCTAGAAGAGTTGTCCACCTCAGGAGATGTGCCCAGAAAAATGACAATACAACACTGCATATAGTAAATATGTAAGAAAAGTAAACATCACTATAGCTGGGAGGCCAATGGTCTTGGTTTGAACATGCTATAACTTTTATGTAGGTGACACTCCCCAACCATCTAAGTTATTATATCAGACACTTGCAAAATTATTCAGTGCCTTGATATTTTGTGCTATAATCTGGACTAAATGAAATCAGGTATATTTGGCTTTAACATCTGGTGTCAAGTCAACATCTGGCATTGCTAAATATACATGCATGCATCTACATGCCTACGTCTGCACTCAGATACGCGGTTATACCCGTGGCTATACATATGCATAACCTTATTTCTAGTTGGTATCTGGCAATAAATAGGCAGCTGATCTGAGCTCTTGGCTTTGTGATATTGGTACACACATTCAGTTATCAAGCCTGGGGCGAAGCCTGTGCTCTGCCTTGCCTTTCTGTAAAGCTTCAAGTGCAGTTTAATTAGTAGCCACAACCAAATTTATCTTGCTCAACTAATATAGACATTTACTGTTACACAGTCTGTAGCTCTCAGACCTCATGGTCTGGGATTCAGGTGTCACATACAAAGGTCTAGTTTCAAGACTGTGAAATTGGAGCTGGGAGAAAGGGGTGTTTCCTGCTAGAGGAAGCGGGACAGGGGAGCATGTGCCCAGCACCATCAGTGCAGCCCTTCCCATCAGCTGCATCAAGGAAACACGTTTGAGAAGGTGTTTAGGGGGTTGGATGGGACAGTAACAGTGGGGTGAGGAGACAGAGCAGTGCCTGGTCCTCACACAAGCAGGTTGGTGGGAAGGGTGGAAGCCTGAGCTGAGCTCAGGTCCATTTATCTCCAGCATGGGCTTGACAGTTGTACTTATAGCCACAGCCAGAACCATGCTTTCTTAAGAAAACATTCTTTAAAAAAACAACAACAACAAAAAAACCAAACTCCTTTTCTGCTTAGAAATGTGAAGCCATTTAAATATAAGGCAGAGCACTGAACTGGTCACATGCACATGTGTCTGCAGGATGGGCAGCATGTGAACTGGTCACACGACATGTGTGTCTGCAGGATGGGCAGGGTGTGAACTGGTCACATGGCATGTGTGTCTGCAGGATGAGCAGGATGTAAACTGGTCACATGGCATGCGTGTCTGCAGGATCGGCAGGGTGTGAACTGGTCACATGGCATGTGTGTCTGCAGGATGGGCAGAGTATGAACTCGTCACATGTCATGTGTGTCTGCAGGATGAGCAGGATGTGAACTGGTCACACGGCATGTGTGTCTGCAGGATGGGCAGAGTATGAACTGGTCACATGGCATATGTGTCTGCAGGATGGGCAGGATGTGAACTGGTCACATGGCATGTGTGCCTGCAGGATGGGCAGAGTATAAACTCGTCACATGGTGTGTGTGTCTGCAGGATGAGCAGGATGTGAACTGGTCACATGGCATGCGTGTCTGCAGAATGGGCAGGGTGTGAACTGGTCACATGGCATGTGTGTCTGCAGGATGCCCAGGGTGTGAACTGGTCACATACACGTGTCTCTCCAGAATGTGCAAGGTGTGAACTGGTCACACAACATGTGTGTCTGCAGGATGGGCAGGGTATGAACTGGTCACATGGCATGTGTGTCTGTAGGATGGGCAGGGTATGAACTGGTCACACAGAATGTGGGTCTGCAGGATGGGCAGGGTATGAACTGGTCACATGACATATGTGTCTGTAGGATGGGCAGGGTATGAACTGGTCACATGGCATGTGGGTCTGCAGGATGGGCAGGGTATGAACTGGTCACACAGCATGTGTGTCTGCAGGATGCCCAGGGTGTGAACTGGTCTCATGGCACACGTGTCTGCAGGATGGACAGGGTGTGAACTGGTCACATGGCATGCATGTGTCTCCATGGATGTGCAGCGCATGGGGCGGGAGCTCTGGAGGTGTGGGGACATGGGCAGGGCCTGCACCAGCCACCCACTGCACCTGTCACCTGGCCAAAGTCCCTTGGCTTCTTTGAGTCTTCATTTTCTTTATTGTGAGACAAAGATTTGAATTATATTCCATGATCATATAAAATTTCCCACAAGTAAAATGACTGCCATACGCCATAGCCCTGGGTGTGACTCTTGGTTCACTGATCCAGCTTTAAACTCTTTGTGGTTTCCCAGCTGCAGACTGGCTGCTATTAGAACACGGCTAGGACAAGCCAATGGTGGGCCTGCCTGGGGTTTCTGGTTTCCTTGTTCTGGGGTACATCCTATCTGGTCTCAGCCACATATAAGACTCCACATCTCACTCAGAAGCAGGAAAGAGGCTGTTTGACAAGGACAGACAACAGCAGGGTGGGAGGAATAAGTGTTTAGTGGGTGAGCTGAGCATGTCACTCCCAGCAGAAACTCCCCTGTGCCATCCCTGAGGAGCTGCCTCTCAGAGTCCCGGCTGGGAAAGCAGGGCAGAGCACCCACATGCAATTACTGGACTTGTCCAGGGCACACAGAGCACGTGGCATTTTTAGTGATAGTTGTTTTTCCTGTGCTGGCCCTACTTGTCCCTAACGCATCTCAGCTGCTCATAATTTCTGCTAGATGTTTAACTCATACTACCTGACTTGACTTGGGAGAAGAGAAGTTACATGCAGACTCAGTCTTACCCTTTCTTCTTAGCTCAAAGTTGCCTAAGAAATCCCTGCTGCTCCTCTGGATCACGTACCACAGTTTTAAAGATGACCGTGACCCGGTGAGGGGTCAGAGTGAGCACACGGGAAGTTAGCCCAGTGACTGGCCGTGAACCCAGCCTTCACCATCCCCTGTGACTTGGGATGTGTGTGCACGTTTGCCTGAGTGTTTGTACCAGAAGGCACAAACTAGCTTCATAACACTAGATTCAACCCTGGCCCCCCACTTACTTGCAGTGGAAACCAGAACAAACAACCCTGCCCCAGCTCCCACTGCCGTGAGGACGATGAACAGGACATAGACAAGACTAGCATGTGGTCAGTGCAGTTTTATTTTTCTTCATTAAAAAAAAAAAAGTGGTCAACCCACGAAGGGTCACTGTAGACGTGGGTGTGGTCTTTCTTTATGTTGTAGGTCACACTTTTCCAAAGGCTCTGGGAAGGAATTCTGCCAAAGTGCCCCCAGAGACAGGGCTGCTGGTGGGTGAGAAAGGCCCCACTTCAGTCAGGAACTCTGGCCGGAGCTCCTGGGGGATAGCTGGATCCAGGTCAGGAAGAGGCTACCAGGTCTCAGGACTCACCCCCCTGTAGGCCTTGACCTACAAGAGGACCCCAGGCTTCCCTCACTCTCTGTTGGAAGACGAGGGAATTCTCACTGGGGGAAACTGGCTTAGCATCCTTTAAAATCAAGACTCCGGTATGCACTGGCCTCTCACAGCTATGCAACCTCACACCTGCCAGAGAGGGCTGGGCCCAGCTGTTCCACAGACCAGCTGTCTGTCAATCTTCAACAGGGACTCGCCAACAGAGGAGGGACTCGCCCAAGGTAATTTAAGACTGGCATTATGATTTTCTGGATGAAATGCAGCCTGTGGGCTTCAGCTGATGATCACAAAGTGTCACTGTGGTCATACCTTGAGGTCTGTGAATGGTGGCGGAGCCCTCTCTCCGCCTGAGGTGCCGTCTTGGTCCACCTTCCAGTGAGCACTGGAGGGGCCCATGGTCACTTTGCCTCTGGTCCAGTGCTGACTTTCTTGACTTTTCCACAAACGCATTTTCATACCTAATAGAGACATGTGCACTTCATTGTTTTAATAATTTAGGACTGAGATGATTTATGGATTGCAGGTTAATTATGAATACATACATTACTGTTTTATAGCCGATCTGGATATGGATCAGCAGAGAGTGAGCCATCGGCCAGGTGTCTACCTTTATCATCGTGCCCAATCCTGTGTATTTATAAAATGGTAGCTGTGCCCCCAATACAGGGATCTCCCAAACTTTCCTTGAAGCCCTTTGATTTCATCAGATGCTCAGAGCATCAGTTTCCACCTAATAATTGCACCAGGCTGATAACCCTTGCCAGAGTCATTCCCAACTTCCCCCCAGAATGCTATTAAAATTCAGAAAAAAGTGAGTGAGGATACATATGTGTTGCCAGCCAAGCCTTCCAGCCGCCCCAGCTCCATAGGCAGATAAGGATTTGCACTGATTAAAGATGGTGGAAGTTTGGGGTGAGCAAAAGAGGAAGGTACATTTCAACTATGTTTGAGTACGAGCAAGGCCCTCTCACTCCAGCCCTGCTCCTGCTCCCATCCCCGTGTCAAACCTTTCTGTCACCTAGTCCATGAGCTCCTCCAAAGTGAATTAAATGGCTTCTCCAAGGCAGCCATCCTGGGAATCCCCCACTGACCCTGTCTCCCTACAAACTCCTGGCTCCGTCCCTGCCCGTGCCCCAGCACCTGCCCTGTGGCTTATAGATAAGCTGACAAAATACACACGTCCTGCCCTGTTAGGGCTGGGTCTGCCGCCTCGCAGGTGACTGTGGGTGCCTGCCTCACCCTCAGCTGAGGCCTTTGCGTGGCGACAGTGGGGACTGACTTGCAGACCTGCAGGGATCTGTGGAGACTAAGAGGGTGGAGACCTCACTGTCCAGAAGTCACAGGCACTCTTGAAGCTTGCAGAGAGCATTTCTGTTGACACACCACGTACTAAATGCATACAGCCTCCCCACCTTCCAAGGCTCAGGGTCTTGTTTGTGCTGGTTTGAAAATGGGTGGAGCAGCACTGGGAGTGCCAGGGATTGACTTGCTCTGGAAAGAGCGGCTGAAGCAAGGGCAGCAGGGTCAGGGGCACGGGAGACCAGAACACCAGGCCAGTAGCCTGGGAAGAGAGATCTGGGAATTGCGGGAGAAAGGATGAGAGATTAGGAGGCTTACCCAAGATCCTCCCCCCACCCCTGCCTCTCTCTCTTTCTCTGTCATGTCTACAAAGTATTTTTCTATGAGAGGAATCTGTTTTGCATCCTAGACGGCATTAGCTGCTTACTTTCCCCTGCCGCTGACTTGCTGCGTGCCTTTTGTGTTCTGAGCCCGAGCACCCTAGCTCAGCCTGCAGCATGTCACACGGACGAGACAGGTTAAGGAGCACCTACCTGGTCCTGTCCTGGTGGAGAGGAGCTCACAGAGAGCGGGGAGCAAGAACATGGGTGGGGAGCAGAGGACGGAAGCACCCTTGCAGCATGGTGAGCACGCTAGGCCAAGGGCTGGCACGTGGGGCCGAGGGACCCCAGCTGGCGTCGTCACCGCGTGGTGCCTGGCCCAGGTCCCACAGCTCGCTTCTCTTTCTGTTCACTGGAACTGGTTACCTCACTCGGTTGTCACATGGCTGTTTCAGTGTCTCCTTTGGCAAGAGTTCTTCACTACATTTGTTTTTTTTTTACAATAGTAAAAATAAATCAGCTTGAGAATGGCCAATTTGGCGAAGACCTAGACACAGGAATTATCTATTTTGGTACATCCGCTTGAGATGCGAGGTCTGTTTCTCCAGACTTTGCTGCTTTCTGTGGCAGTCAGTGTCCAAGATGTCCCTAGTGAAACCTGTTGGTATTCGCCCCAGGTTGTCCCCCCCCCCACTAGTAGCACATAGCTAAGGCGAGACTGGCTGTCACCTTCAAGGTCATGTTATACAGGACCACGGCCTCCACCTGGTGCTCTCTCCTGTCTGCCTCTCGTCCTCCCATCACACACTCTGGGAAAAGCTGGCTGTCACCCTGAGAGGACACCCAAGCAGCCCACAGAGGCCCATGTGGTGAGCAGCAGAGACCTTCCCACCCAGGCCTCGAGGAAGTGAGTCCCGCCGCCGACCACATGGATGCACCCAGGAGAGGCTCCCCCAGCCCCGGGTGACCCCTGAGATGACCAGGACAGATCCCTGCCCCTCAGCTTTACTGCAGCCGGGGGGGCCCTGGGCCACAGCCACCCGTGTCACTCCTGGACCCCTGACCCTTAAAAGCTGTGTGCAGTGACGACAGGCACATCCAGTTTACACTGGCAAAGGCTGGACTCCGCTGCTCTGCAGTAGCAGGAAACTGAGATGGCAGCATCACCGGAGGAGCCTGCATGCAGGTAGATTGGCGCCTGGTGGGGCTCCCGCTGCTACCCGCAGCCGTCTGTGCATCCCGGGAGGTCGCTCATTCCTTGGGAGCCTCAGTTATGCCTGTAACATGAAAATAAAACTGCTGACCTCTGAGTCTGACCATAAGGGCTAAATGCAAAGTAGCACTTGGTTCCTGCAGTGCGCAGGCAGCCAGCAGGGAGTGAACACTCAGCGAGGCAGTAGATGCATCCCTGCTCATCCCCACAGTTATTTATGTTGTAATTAAAATAGTAAAAGGGAGCCATGCATCTGAAAAGTCCTTGGCATGCTACAACTCTGAGTGATGATGGGGCGATTAGCAGCCCCTGGCTAAACCCAGACTATGTCCCCTTTGATGCTGTGGATTATTGGGCAGCTGAGCCTTCCTCACCGTCAGGACTCCCCAGCCCCTGTCTGTGCCCGTGGTCCCACTGGGAATCTTCAGGGAAGTGACCCCGGGACACTGGTTTGTGCTATGGCCTGTGGACCCCTGTATGTGGCCCACAGCAGCAGCCACGCCGAACACAGAAAGAAGTAGAAAGTTCTGAGCTGGGACGGCGTCCCCACAAGGCGAGCGGTAGGGGCGTTTGAGCCCGTGCTGTGCCTGGAAGGGAGGGAGGCACGTGGCGGGGGGAGCAGAGCTGCAGAGCTGCAGAGCTGGACGTTCAGAAGGTGCCACACTGGCTCTTCTTCCTGCCATTAACAAGTGTGTGGTTTTAGATGCGTCAAAATCCCCACTGGAGCTCACTTTTCTTATCTGAAAAAAATAAATGGCAATCGGGCTTTTAGAGCATTGACTGCAGTCTGGGAAGGACCTGTGTCACTAGGATGTGTTAGATCAGGGTAGGGAGGGAGGGAGGCGGAGAGGTGGGAGGAACAAGACTCAAGAAGAGCCCCTCAGCTTTCCCCACATTTCGGAAGTGCTACCCTGAAAAGAAAAAGCAGATTTGCTCTGCGTGGTCTTGAAGACTGCACCCAAGATGTGTAATAGGAAGCTCCAGTTTTGCAGTGTGTATGTTAAAATGCCTCAGTGAGCATATTTATTCAGAAGCAGAATGTTGTTCCATGAGAAGCAGTGAGCTCTCTGTCATAGGGAGCGTCCAAACCTACGGCATTGCCAGTTGGGGAGGACGTGTGCACGTGTGTGTTCTTGCATGTACTGAACAAGAGGCCCTCAAGTCATAATCAACTTCAGTTTATCTCCACGGATAAAACTTGGCCCTTAGAGAGCTGTCAGTGCAAATAACCTCCATTCATCCAAAAGGAGAACTCTAGAATGTCCATGGCTGTGTTCCTCACTCACTTCTAGGTCCGGCATAATGTTAGGGGCACTTAAATCACAGCACCTCAATTTGGAGGTGGAGTGTTGGGGCCACACAATCAGAACTGCAGGTGTGATTAGCACTGTGGCTCCCCTTCCCCTGTCGTGTGACCTGGAGGGGCCGGCAACTGCATGTGGCTGGTCTGTGCCAGTCCTCCCTTCCCGCCACACCTGGCCTCCAGTGAGCTCCTCCCCTCCAAATGTTGGCGAGGACAGAAATAGTTTTCATCACACCTGTCACAGCTGAAGTCCTGCCCTCTGTCGGCAGTTGGGGACCGATCCTGTCTCCTGGATGGTTCTGAGCACTTCCTGAGCGTTCGTCTTGCTGGGAATTCTCCTGTGCTCCCCTACCCTGGTGGATGTCTCTATTCTCAGGCTGCCATGTTTCCTCCTGGTTCCTGGGAGGCCGGTGTCGCCCACCAATGTCCTGGGGGTCCTCTGGAGGCCCCCTTCAGCTTGCTGCACCCCCATCCAGTCCTTTACTGGGGGTCCCCTTCAGCTCACCCCTGTGGCATGCTGCACACCAGCACACTCAGTTTCAACCACAGGATTGCACCCTCCAAAGTCCCCTTTCACTGGGACACAGTGACACAGGAGGATTTCCTCACGCCTTTCCTCTGCCCCCACACTGGCAGTTCTATATTCAGGGTGAATGAGACGTCCAGAGCAGAGATGTTTTGAGTGGCTGCCTCCGTGGTTTCTCAGGGCTGCTGTGTTGATGCCCCCTCTTCTGTGGGGCAGGAAGAGCTCTATTGTGATGTCCCACTGCGTACTGGAGTGTGAGTTGCCGTAAGAAGTGTTTCCCTAGTATGGGACATGTGTGATATTTAACAGCAGCCTGCCTGGGTGGATGCGAGCATCCTTGTGCCCCATGTACACATGCAGCCCTCAGGGGATATGAGGCGCTTTGCTGGCACTCAAAAGGTGAGAGGCAGAGTTGGGGCTGAGGCCGGGACTCCACAGGGCTCTCTGTGTGTGAGGAGCCGAGATTCTCACATGTGAATATGGATCACAACCACCCAGAAGATGTGAGGGAGCAGGGTTTGGCCTCTCCCCAGAGCTCCTGACCCACCATATCTGGGACAGGACCTCACCAGTGTGATTTCCGAAAGTTTACAGATGCTGCTGATGCTGCTGGTCTCACGTCCCCACTTTGAGGACACTGGCACATGCACCTGCCCTTCCCAGACCAACTCTCCCCTTTCTCTTCCTTCCTGAGAGAGTGTTGCCCAGCTGCATTATGACCAGGGCACGATGTGGTACACCCAGGTGCATGCCTGGCTGGGCCTTCTAGCCAACCAGCCAGTAAGGTCTTCATGGGTCCCAAGTGCGTTTGGCAGCACAGTCTCCTGAAGACAGCTAATTGCTCTCCATGGTGAGGAGACACTTGCTAATATTTTCCCCAGGGGAAAGGGGAGACTTTACATGTGGTTAAAAAGGCTATGTTGGAAATAAGATCTGACCATCCAGACCCAGTTTCACCTAAACAAGCACTCACCTGAGAACACACCCAGCGCCAGGAATTTCACTGGGCTGAGGTCAACATAACGCGATTTCATCAAATATATCGCTCTGCGTCCACCCAGCTAAAGCATGCGTGGGAAACTCATGTTTGTCTGCCCAGCAGTAGTATATAAGGAGTCATGTGAGTAGTTTGCAGAAGAAAAATTTAAATAAATATAAAATAAGGTAATTTGATTTTGAAAACTGTTGAGTTTTCATTTGGAATAAACCAATTTATAAAGCTAGAGGTGACAAGCTAAGATTAAATGCTCTTTCCCTGTATTACCACTTCTCTGCGCCTTTATCGGCCAATTACACTCTCAAATCATTTAACACAAGGATCATCTTTACTCTCTTTTAAAGTAGACAAATTCTTCTTAAAAATCTATTTTAACGTCAGGCTTAGGTGATCTACGTTTGTACTTATAAAATACAAATAAGTGTTCTCTGTAAGGAAGTCTCCACTCAGGATGTGTGTGCTGGACGTGGGCAGAGCAGCCCTGTGTGTGGGCGCCAGGCACCATGGACTGAGGGACCCTGCCTGGTCTGAATCCAAACCCAGGTCTTCATCCTCAGTGATGTCGTTGACAAGTTAGGTGCCCTTCTGAGGATCTGTCCACGTGCCATGTGGCTGGAGGGCAAACCCCATGGCTGTCCAGGTGCTCAGCGTGCCTGTGCACTGGCCACTTAGGAAAGGTTTGTTTTATAGTGGGGTTCACACAGCTTTCACTCCTGATTACGTCAAAGCTATGTGATTTAATGGTAAATGTAAACATTCAATTAAATTAAATTTACCTTACACTTCTGTTATTTGATTT
This sequence comes from Loris lydekkerianus, assembly GCA_963574355.1. Lineage (NCBI taxonomy): Eukaryota > Metazoa > Chordata > Mammalia > Primates > Lorisidae > Loris > Loris lydekkerianus. The sequence continues at coordinate 11,543 of CAUYPK010025434.1, read as the reverse complement.
CTTCTGGAATCCTGCTAAAAGATAGCAAACAAAGAGCATCATTTGGGAACCTGAACCCATTTACTGTAGGCTGTGTCATTCTAGATATCTAAAGGACAACAATCTGGTTATATATACATATGATATTCCCCAATTAATGATGGGTTACATCTTGATAAGTGCAAGTTGGAAACACCATAAGTGGAAAATTCACTGCATACACTCAACCCACTGAACATCGGAGCTCAGCCCACCTGAGATGTGTGCAGAATGCCTGCATTCGCCTGGTGCTGGGCAGAATCATCTAACACAGAGTCTATTGTAAAATAAAGTGTTGAATATCTCACGTAGTTTATTGAACACTGTACTGAAAGTGAGAAAGAGAATGGTTGTATGGGTACTTGAAGAATGGTTTCTGCTTTTGCACCATCATGAGGAAGAAAGCTCATTACATGAAGCCATGCAGAGTCAGGGACATTGCTGTCCCTCAGCATCATGGAGGGTGGCTCCAGGACTCCCCCGGGTACCAACATCCACGTCCACTCAAGTCCTTGAGATAATGTGGTGTGGTATTAGCTTATAACCCATCCACACCCTCGCACATACTTTACATCATTTCTATTTTACTTATAAAGCTTAATGTAATGGGAATGCCATAGAGATATTTGTTATACTGTATTGTTTACGGGAAAACAACAAGAGAAGTCTATAGATGTTCAGTACAGATAAAATTGTACATTTTTTTCAAGTAACTTCAACTCATGGATTCATGGGTGGTTAAATTCACAGACACAAAACACAGAGATTTGGAGGCACAGCTGTACATGCACACCCAGGCACGGCCAGGTTCCATGAGCTGCTGTTTTGGTTGATGACGAGCCATATACGTCACCCGGTGCTCCCATAAGATCACAAGGCTGTATTGCTACTGTGCCTTCCAGAGTTTAGATGTGCTTGGATGCACAAATACTTCCTACTGTGTTACAACTCAGTACAGAAACGCACTGTACAGGTTTGCAGCCTCGGTGTGTAGTTGGTTGCACCATTGAAGTTGTCAAGGGCACCCAAGGTCACTCCTTCATTATGAACTGCTCCTCACACTGCCCTCTCTCCCCACCCCCTGCCCCACCACCCAAACCTACCTGCCCACTGTTCCAGCACATAGGCCCTGCTCTGACTTCCAAGGTACCTGTATGTCTCTTTCCTAACTTAAGTTAATAATGAATGAATCAGCTGTCTCTCCAAAGGGTGTTTGCCTTTTCCAGCAGATCCCCAAACAGGTTCGGTCCCTTGATGAAAGAAGAAGCTCCTCACAGGAGGACTCCTAGCCATGTGGATTTCTAGCAAAATGTAGCATACATAACCTGCAAAAATTAAGTAAGACATAAGAGTGACATAATCCATAAAGTGTTACCGCATGAGACTGGCACATAGATTTTGTCTTGTAGGTCAAACATGGCAGATTAGAGGTGGCCACCAGAAGTCTCCCTTTAAGGAAGAGCCTGAGTCTGCCTGGCTTTGGGGCTGAGGGTACCCCCATAGGTCCTGTTGATCAAGGCTTTGGGAAGGAAAAGGAGATTCCTACAAGCAATGCATCTGTCATCATAGTCATGGGCTACCCCAGTTTTTGTGGAATTAAGAACTAAAAAACTGGTATAAGTGATCATGCATACACTTTGCAAAAGGTGTGAATCCATCACAGTAGACACTGGGTTTGAGCTGTGTGAGTGCTGGCAGTATGTATAGAAAATAGAAATAATAATGAGAAGTCTGAAGGGAACCACCTCAGCAAAACCGTGGAGGAGAAAAAGTAGGGAACGTTATTTGGAAACTGGAGGGGATTCATTTGAGTGCGGAGGTTTTGCTACAGGTGAGCAGCCAGATGCACACTGGACACAGACAGCCTCGGAATGGACTGACTTCAGTTTAAGTTAGGCAGAGTGTATTGGGACCTGCTCCTGTATATATTTTGCATTTTAAAAGTTATTTTGTGACCACGGCATCTCTAAGATGATTGAGATCTTACAGAGCGAGAAACACCTGAACAATGAACCTTGTTTTTGATCATGGACTTGGCTTAGCAGGTGCAGCAGGGTTCACCTGGTGCCTAGGAGATGGGATCAGATCCATCCTTGGTGACTTAGGAAGGAAACAAGGGAAACCCCCAGGAAAAGAAATCGCTTTGCTGAATATACGCTGTGCTTACCTGGCAGGGGAGTGGACCATATTCTGGGACCCAGAGGGAGGCTCTGCAGCTTCAGTCCCCATCTCTGCAGCGCCTGGAACACCTCTGGCCTGCAGTTCTGGACGCCGCCCAAAACCTGGCTGGCCTACTCCTCCACTCTCCACTCCCCACCTGTGGCTTCCAGATTCCCTGCAAGCCCAGGAATGTGGACCACACCCCACCCTTTCACTTGCACTTCCTGCCTCACCTTTCTGTCTTTGTGAAGCACCTGCCCCAGGACTGGCCCCAGGACAGGCATTTGTGCCCCCTGTTGGGGCCTTTCCTGGCGCCACACTCAGGGCCCCCAGGAGGTTGCTCCCTCACACACACCCCCCACTGAGTGAATTCAGCAGGTTGTGCTTTTTCCTCCTGGTCATGGTCTCAGACTGCTCCTTTCCCTGATCTGTGTTACCAGCTGCTTCTGAAAATGCCTCTGCTGCCTGCACTTCAGTAAAACAAAAGGCTCCATAGGAAAGTGCTCACTGTTCCTCAGAGGTGCATGTTAAGGTGCATATCTATGCCTGCAGTCTTAAATACACTCCTCAGAGCACCAGGAAAGCCAGGCCAAGCTTGCAGGGCAAGAGGAGAAAATAGACCCAGCACTGTCTGTGATGTGTGGCCTAAAGCTCCTGTGGGGAGAGCTGCTGGACACAGCGTGTTCTGCTCTGTTTCAACCTGTGGGCCCCCAGGACCCAGCACCACGGCCCCCATCACTGCCTGCAGCAAGGGTCTTCCTGAGTCAGCCGCCTTCCACACACCTGCGCTGCTGCAGCCCTCACAAAAGCCCACGAGGCAGACCCGGAGAGGAGTGCCTTTGTCCCCCAAAAGTGGTCAGAGCAGCTAAGTGCTGACCCAAGATCTCACAACCAGGCAGAAGCAGACCAGGGACCACACATAGGACAGACGTGCTTGGGGTGGGGGCAGTACTGTGTGGGGCGTCCCCAGTGAACACGTCATGCAGGTGTGAAGGTCTTGGAGGAGTGAAGGAGTTGTAGGTGGGCAACTTGAGTAGCCGTCACAAGGGCAGAGACAGTGAGGATGAGGCTGTCCACATTCCAAGGAATCCTGAGCTGTGCTTTCTCCCAGAAGCATGCTGGGGGCAGCTGTCCTGGAATTCTGGCCTTCAAAACGGCAGTAACTCAGCATCGAGCTCTCAGTGTATTGTGGGGATTTGACGGACAAAGGGAGTTTCCCACTTGCCCAGTTCCCAGTGAATCCCTGAAGTTCTCCCCTGTCACCAGCAAACCCCACCCACAGCCACAGCTTGTGCAGACCTTTGCACACAGGCACTCCTCCATCAGCTGTCTGACCCCTGTCCTTGCCTCCCCGGGAAGTGCATCCTGCCCATGCCCGCCTGTGCCCCAGCACCTCTGTCCTCTTCTCAGCGCCAGACACCAACACTTTGTGTCACGGCTGCCAAGCCTGTCTCTCAGACAGAGGCCAGGATGTTAAATTCTAGAGCAGACTTCTTGTCTGACTGGGCCTTGAGCAGGGCAAGTTGCAGTCAACAGAGAAGATGAGCATGCAGCATTGCCTCGGCCCCTGTGGGGCCTAAGCAGGGAGGCAGAGGGCCAGGAGCAGGGCTAGCACCAGGCATCAGGCTCAGCAGTTTCTAAACTGGTGGTCTTTCAGAGGGGAGTTTATTTATTTAAATACACACACACGCATATATCCTTTAAAAATGTCAAAAATTCAGAGACACAAAAACAAAATCATTCATGGTATCATAGCAAAGATAATTAATTTTATATTTTTATGTATTTCTTCTGTAGGAATTTTTCCAAGGATAGATACTTTTTAATGATACTGGATTGCACTTCTGAAACTGATGGTAAATTCTAATTTCTGGGAAGGCTTTTCTTTATGCACCCAAAGGAATTTGTTTCAATTTCTTAAGTTATTTTATTTATCATCTGAAAGTGGGTTTTCCTCCTCATCACCTTCAATGCAGATTTAGTGCTGCCATGTTAATTTTCCTCTCAGCACCACCTCCCTTGCTCTAGGCAGCTCTGGTCTTCTCTCTGTTGTTGACTGTTCAGTCCAGGATAAGGAGCCCAGGTCCACCTGGGTCTGGACTCCAGCTGTGCCTCTCCTTAGCCACAGAGTCCCAGAGAAGTGCCCCTGTCTACAACCACTCTGATCTCAGCCCCCTTGTCTACACCACAGGGAGGACAGTGCCACGTGCCTCACATAGGTACTCATGAGAACTAAATGGCTTAATATATGTCTAGTGCCTAGAAATTGCCGACCACAGAGTAAACACTCAGTACATGTTAGCTATTTGCTGTGATCTGAGTACAAGGTCTGACAATTAGGTTATCAAACTCATCCTAGAAAAAGTGCTACCTACCTTATTACTAAATATCACTACAGTCACCTTCAAAGTACTCCCCGTGGGAAGCTACGCACCAACACCAACACCTAGTCCACCCTTCAGAGCACTTTTGAAACTCTTTTTCTGAAATGGCCATCATAGCTGCTGTCATAGTACCTTTATCATCCAGAATGTCATAAAAATGTCTTCCTTTCAGTATTTTTTTCATCTTTGGGTAAAGAAAAAAGTCATTGGGGGCCAGATCAGGTGAGTAGGGAGGGTGTCCCAATACAGTTATTTGTTTACTGGCTAAAATTCTCTCACAGACAGTGCCATGTGAGCTGGTGCATTGTCGTGATGCAAGAGCCACACCTTGCTCATGCAAGATTTTTGTTAAGATTTTTTTAACTGGCCAACCGCAGTGGCTCATGCCTGTAATCCTAGCACTCTGGGAGGCTGAGGTGGTGGATTGCTTGAGCTCAGGAATTCAAGATCAGCCTGAGCCAGAGCAACACTCTAACTCTAAAAATAGCCAGTCATTGTGGAGGACACCTGTAGTCCCAGCTTCTCAGGAGGCTGAGGAAAGAGGATCACTTGAACCCAAGCATTTGAGGTTGCTGTGAGCTAAGATACCATGCCACTTTACCAAGGGCATCAAAGTGAGACTGTGCCTCAAAGAAAGAAAGAAAGAAAGAAAGAAAGAAAGAAAGAAAGAAAGAAAGAAAGAAAGAAAGAAAGAAAGAAAGAAAGAAAGAAAGAAAGAAAGAAAAGATTTTCCTAATTGTTTCTCTATCAATGTTTACTCGGTCTTCTATGCTTTTCACAGTCAGGCAGTGATTTTTGATGCACAATTCAATGAATATTGGCAATGTTTTCATCAGTTCTGGTTGTTACTGGCCTCCCTGGCCTCTCTTCATCAATGATGTTTTCTCTCTCCTTAGAAAAATATTTAATCTATTTGTACACTGCTGTTTTTTTCATAGCATTATCCCCATAAACTTGGACTAACATGTTCCTCATTTCACTTCCATTCTTGTCAAGCGTAACAAGAAATTATGAATGTTTGTTGCTCTAACTCAAGTCTGAAGACAGTACACAAACACATGTATCTATAATCACAGCCACTCAGCAAGACACCTCGATGGGTTATGTGAACACAGCTATGAGGCACTAATGTACTAAGGTTATGAAACCTTACTGAGTTGTTTGCACAGTGCTGCCAATGTAAGCACATGGTGGCAAGTTTGTGAACTTCATTGTCAGACTTTATATATGGGTACCTTCAAAATTAATATGCTGAAACAAACCTCAGGGTATGGTATGAAGACATGGGCCTGTTTGGGGCGTGATTAGGTCATGAGGGCTTTGTCCTTGGAGACAGGTGTAAGGCTCTTATAAAACAGGCTCAGAGCTCTGCATGGCTCTTCTGTCCCTTCCACTGTGTGAGGATAGGAAGACACAATTGTGAAAGCAGAAAGCAACCCTCACAAGACACTAAATCTTCTGGTGCCTATATCTTGGACTTCCCAGCCTCCAGAACTGTGAGAAATGAACCTCTGTTCTTTATAAATTACCTAGTCCCAGGTATTTTTACAGTGGCACAAATGAACAAAAAAGTATAATTGTCTCTATTATTGTTTTGTTTGCCTTCTTTTTTTGCCAGAATCTCAAGCTGTTGCCCTGGGTAGAGTGTTATGATGTCATAGCTCACAGCGACCTCCAACTCTTGGGCTGAAGTGATCCTCTTGCCTCAGTTTTTCTATTTTTACTAGAGATAGGGTCTTGCTTTTGCTCAGGTTGTTCTCAAACTCGTGAGCTCAAGCAATCCACCTGCCTTGGCCTCCCAGAGTGCTAGGATTACAGACATGAGCCACCATTCCCAACATCTATTATTTGTATAATAAGAATGAAATCCTCCCTCTGTTTATTACAGGTAATTTTTGATGAGGATGATAAACAGACAGAAATACAAAGGATCATAATAGCTTACCATGAATAATAATAAAGCAATACCTTGGGTAACCTAGAAGAAATGAAAAAGTTCTAGAAACACACAACTTCTCAAACATATAGGACTGAATCATGAAGAAATAGAAAATCTGAGCAGATTAAGAATAAGAAAGAACATTAAATAATGACAAATTTCCTTTCAAATAAAAGTTCAAGCCCAGATGGCTTAATGGACAAATTCTATCAAAGACATAAAGGAAAAGTAATACACAAACTTCTCAAACACTCTCAGAAAATGAAAGCAAAGACCATGCTCTCAGGTTCATTTGACAAGACCAGCATCACCCTGATACCAACGCCAAAAAAAGATAATACACGAAAAGAAAATTATAGACCAATATCCCTGGTGAATTGTAGATGCAAAACTACTTAAGAAAATACTAGCAAACCAAACTTAATAGCACATTAAAGCCCTTTGACCGTGATCAAATGGGATTTATCACTAGGATGCAAGGATGGTTCAATATATCCAAATTGAATGTGATGATATATTTTAGCATAATTAAGTACATGAAATATATATGAAACATAAGATAATCTCAATAGATGTAGAAAAAGCTTTTGACAAAATTAACATCTTTCTTATGATTAAAAACTCTCAACAAATTGGATATAGAAGCAATGTATTGCAACCCAATTAGGGCCACATATGACAAACCCACAGCTAACATCATACTCAATAGTGAAACATGGAAAATTTTCCTTTAAGATCAGGAACACCACAGGAATGCACACTCTCACCAAGTCTGCTGAATACGTTCTGGAAGTTCTAAACAGATAAGTTAGTCAAGCCAAAAAAATAGAAGGTATCCCAATGGGAAATAGAGATGCCAATTTATCTTTGATTGACCCATGATTTGACCTTATGCACATAAATAGAAAACCCTAAAGACTCCACCACAAAACTGCTAGAACTAAAAATCAAATTAAGTGAAGCTATAGGATACAAAATCTACATACAAAAATTGGTAGTGTGATTATGCACCAATAACTAATTATTCAAAAAAGAAATGAAAAAGTCACATATAATAGCATTAAAAATACTTATCAGAAATGAACTTTATTATTTTGTATTAAATCATAGACACATACATTGTGTATGCATTAATGCATTTATGGGATACAATGTGCTGATTTCATATAGAATTAGGAGCGTTTACATCACACTGGTTAATATATGCCTTATCTCATTTACTTAATTACTGTGTTAAGACATTTATGCTCTATACCTAATAGATCTGACATGTACTCTTGCATTATGCACCATAAAATATAAAAATACTTATCAGTAAATTTATATTTTTTACATTTATGGAGGTTCTATTTTCTTTTTTTTTTTTTATTAAATCATAACTTTGTACATTGATGCACTTATAGGGTTCAGTATACTGCTTTGATATACAATGTGAAATGCTTACATTGAACTAAGTACCGTATCCATCACAATTATACTCATTTCTTAATAGTTTTGAAATGCACCATTGCATCATGCACATTAAGTGAGGCCCCCCCAAATACCCTCCCTCCTCCCATGTTCCCCTCCCCTCCCCTCTCTCTCCTCTTCCCTTCTACTTTCTGGACTATAGTTATGTTTTGCCATTCATATGAATGTGTAGATGATTATATATTGATTTCATAGTAGTATTGAGTACATTGGATACATTTTTTTTTCATTCTTGAGATACTTTACTAAGAAGAATATGTTCCAGCTACATCCAGGTAAACATAAAAGATGTGAAGTCTCTTCTTTTTTATGGCTGCATAGAATTCCATAGTGTGGATACATATATCACAATTTGTTAATCTATTCATGGGTTGATGAGCACTTGGGCTGTTTCCATGTCTTGGCAATTATAATGTGGGCTGCAATAAACATTCTGGTGTGAATGTCTTTGTTGTAAAATGATTTTTGATCATCTGGGTATATAACTAGTAGAGGAACTGCAGGTCTACTTTTAGTTCCTTGAGTGTTCTCCAAACTTCTTTCCAAAAAGGTTGTATTATTTTGCATTCCCACCAGCAGTGTAGAAGTGTTCCCTTCTCTCTGCATCCACACCAACATTTATAGTTTTATGATTTTGTGATGTGGGCTAATCTTACTGGAGTTAGATGGTATCTAAAAGTGGTTTTGATTTGCATTTCTCTGATGATTAAGGAAGATGAGCATTTTTTCATGTGTTTGTAGGCCATGTGCCTATCTTCTTCAGAGAAGTTTCTGTTCAAGTCTCTTGCCCACATAGAAATGGGGTTATTTATTCTTTTCTTATTGATTAGTTTGAGTTCTCTGTAGATTCTAGTTATCAGACTTTTGTCAGAAGCATAACCGGCAAAAATCTCCCATTGTGAAGGTTGTCTGTTTGCCTTACTTACTGTACTTTTGGCTGTGCAAAAACTTTTTAGTTTGAACAGATCCCAGTAATGTATTTTCGGTGTTGCTTCAGTTGCCCAAAGGGTCCTCCTCATAAAATATTCTCCCAGGCCAATTTCTTCAAGTGTTTTTCCTGCACTCTCTTCTAGTCTTTTTTATAGTTTTATGTCTTAAGTTTAAATATTTTATCCAGTGAGAATCAATTTTGGTTAATGGTGAAAGGTGGGGGTCCAGTTTCAGTCTTCTACAGGTCACCAGACAGTTCACCCAGCACCATTTGTTAAATAGGAAGTCTTTCCCCCACTGAATATTTTTGATGGGCTTGTTGAAGATCAAATGATGGTAAGTAGCTGGGTTCATCGCCTGGCTCTGTATTCTGTTCCATACATCTACCAGTACCATGCTGTTTGGATCACAATAGATTTATAGTATAGCCTGAAGTCTGATAATGTGATACCTCCTGATTTTTTCTTATTTCTGAATAATGTATTTGCTATTCAAGGTTTTTTCTGATTCCATATAAAACGAAGTACTATTTTTTTCAAGTTCTTTAAAGTATGACAATGTTGCTTTAATAGCAATTGCATCTGTAGATTGCTTTGGGTAGTATGGACATTTTACAATGGTGATTCTTCCCAGCCATGAGCATGGTATGTTTTACCATTTGTTAACATCTTCAGCTATTTCTTTTCTCAGAGTTTCATAATTCTCTTTATAGAGAGATCTTTCATGTCCTTTGTTAGGTAAATTCCCAGATATTTCATCTTGTTTGGCACTACTGTAAAAGGAATAGAGTCATTGACTATACTTTCAGCTTGACTATTGTTGGCATATATAAAATCTACTGATTTGTAAGTATTGATTTCATATCCTGAGACACTGCTATATTCCTTGATCTCTTCTAAGAGTTTTAAAGTTCAGTCCCTGGGATTTTCCAGGTATAGGATCATATCATCAGTGAAGAGTGAGAGCTTAATCTCCTCTGACCCTATTTAGATACCCTGATCACCTTCTCTTGCCTGATTGTGATGACTAAGACTTCCATTATTATGCTGAATAGCAGTGGAGACAGTGGGCATCCTTGTCTCATTCCTGATCTGAGTGGAAATGTTTTCAATTTTACAATATTCGATATGATACTGGCTGTGGGTTTGCTGTGGATGGCCTCTATCAGTTTAAGAAATGTCCCTTCTATGCCGATTTTCTTAAGTGTTCTGATCATGAAAGGATGCTGGATATTATCAAAGGCTTTTTCTGCATCAATTGAGAGAATCATATGGTCTTGTTTTTTATTTTATTGATGGATGTATTATATTTATTGATTTTTGTATGTTAAACCAACCCTGTAACTCTCGAATAAAACCAACTTGATCATGGTGTATAATTTTTTTTGATGTGTTGTTGAATTCTGCTTGCTAAGATCTTATTGAATATTTTTGCACTGATATTCATTAATGATGTTGGTCTATAATTTTCTTTCTTTGATGAATCCTTTCCTAGTTTGGGGATTAGGGTGATATTTGCTTCATAGAATGTGTTAGGAAGTATTCCTTTATTTTCTTTGGGAAAAGTTGTTCCTCTTGAAAGGTTTGATAGAATTTGGATGTGACGCCATTTGGTCCCGGATTTTTCTTTTTTGGGAGATTTCATATTGTTGATGCTATTTCAGTGATTGATATAGGTCTATTCAAGATTTCTAATTCTTTCTGGTTGAGTCTAGGAAGGTGAAGTGCTTCCAGGTATTAGTCCATTTCCTTTGGATTTTCATATTTCTGGGAATAGACATTTTTGTAGTAATCATTGAGGATTTTTTTTATTTCTGAAGTTTCTGTTGTTATTTCTCCTTCATCATTTCTGATAGATGATATTAGAGATTTTACTTTTCTGTTTCTGGTTAGGTTGGCCAAAGGTTTATCAATTTTATTAATTGTTTCAAAAAACCAATTTTTTGTTTCATTTATCTTCTGAATGATTCTTTTGTTTTCAATTTTATTTAATTCTGCCCTAATTTTGGTTATTTATTTTCTTCTGCTGAGTATGGGGTTGAAATGTTTTTTTCTTTTCCAGTTGCTTCAGATGATCCATTAAGTTGTTTGCTTCCTCTCTTTCTGTTTTCTTAATGAATGCTTCCAATGTTATAAATTTCCCTCTTAGTGCTGCCTTTGCAGTATCCCACAAGTTTTGATAAGTTGTGTCTTCATTATCATTTTATTCCAAAAATTTGATGATTTCCTTCTTAATCTCATCTTTGACCCAGCTATCATTCAGCCTAAGATTATTTAGTTTCCATGACTTTGTTTGAATATGAAGATTCTTGTTGCTGTTGAGTTCAACTTTTTCCATGATGGTCCAAGAAAATACAAGGAATAATTTCTATTCTCGTAAATTTGCTGAGGTTAGACTTGTGTCCTAAGATATGATCTATTTTGGAGGATGATCCCTAGACTGATGAGAAGAATGTATATTCAGTTTTAGTAGGATGAAATTTTCTGTAGAGGTCTGTAAAGTTCATTTGTTCTAGGGTCAGGTTTAAGTCTAATATTTCTTCCTTTAGTTTCTTCTTGGACGATCTATCCAAACTGTCAAAGGGGTGTTGTCAGTAAATTTAACCAAGGAAATGAAATACTTATACACTGAAAACTACAAAA
>CAUYPK010025433.1:0-35637 GCA_963574355.1 Loris lydekkerianus | reverse complement strand
CTTTTGTTTGCGTCCTTGTGGTCTCAGCTCGCCTCAGTGGTGTTGATGTGCGATCTCCAACCTTCTCTCCTGGTATAGCTCGAATCCTCCAGGTTCCTTACTAAATTTCCATCCTTTAACTCTCCTTCTGGACGGGAGCCTTTGTGAAAAGCTGGCTTTAGTCCGCCATCTTGTCTCCCTCCTGATGTGAGGATTTTTGTCAGCACATAGATAACATTTCACTTTGAGAGGCTTCAACAACCCATTCAGAGCCTGGAGGCCATGGTCTGTCTGCTAGAAGTTGATAACTTTTGTTACTGGATGTTGGAAGTGCAGAGGTTTGCCTTGTTTTTCCTTGTGAGAGTGCAGTTAAATATCACTCCACTATTTTATATCTTCTCCCGCTTCACCCCACCCCCAGTCCTTGCCAATTCTTAGCTAACTTCAGTGACTCTTGGTTTTTAATCGTGTGGATGTGTTACTAAGTGTGAAATTGAAGTAACTTTAACTGAGATAGCACACAAGTATTACACCTTGAGTCTAATTAGTTCACTTTTATCAATGGTTTGGGAAATCTATTATTAAAAGACTACTTACAATATTTACAATAGAATGTTTGGACATCTTTTCCATGTTTCAATAATCTGATATCCAATAAGACGTAGATTAAGTGTTACATCTAAACTTTGAGAGTAGTACTAAGTATTTAAATCTGGGTAGAACGCTTGGTAAGCACAAGTTTCTAATCACATGTAATGAGAACTGAGAAAAAGATAAAAGGGTTTATTTTGTTATAATGGATGATTGTTTAGCTTGACAGTTTAGTTATGATGACCTCTTAATATTTTATGCCCCTTACCTAGCCTAGCCGGGCTGCCGTATCAAAATATTGTAGACTGCTTGACTCATAAATGTTTATTTTCTCACAGTTCTGGAGGCTAAGAAGTCCAAGATCAAAGAACCAGCAGGGTTGGTTTCTAGTGAGAACTCTCTTGCTTATAGATGGCAGCCTTCTCATTGTGTCCCCACATGGAGGAGAGAGGAAGCAAGCTTTCTTGTGTCCCTTCCTACAAGCTTTCTTGTGTCCCTTCCTACAAACCTGTATGATCTCTCCTAAACCTAATTACATCCCAAAGCATGTCATAACATTTGGGGGTTAGGGCTTTAACATAGGAACTTCAGGAGGACAGAGTCTATAGCGTTACCCTCTGAGTTGCCCTTCACAGCCACAGACAACAGAAGGGCTCTAGGGGGACACTTATCAGTGCTGCTGTGAGTTTCCTTCCAGAGACCCACTCAAGGCCACATGGTGTGCCCATTTCCAGGGAAGTAGAGTTGAGAGAAGACGCTGGTATATATTTTCCGTCTTTGATGTTTCGTGTTTTATGAATGAAGAACATTTTGTTTTAGTTGAATTTTATTATTCTTACCCCACTTCTAATTAAATGAAGGCATAAAGAATGTGTCAGGTAAATACAATTGGGTAACATCTTTATCCCTTTTGGAGATTACCTTGATATATCTTAAATATATATATTCTGTACTTTTCCCTATTTTATTTTTGATCCTTATTTCTATTTGAAATCTAGGCAGAAAACAGAAATGGGAGTGATAAGAGCATTAATTTAGGGAGTAGGGAAGTGTGGTTTAAGATGCTTCTTGATATCAGTTTGAATTTTCTATGCTGATTTAAAAGAGAAAAAGAACTTTTTTTTTTAACCATACATAGTGGAATATAAGCCCCATACTTAAGCAAGAAGATCTGCAAAAAGGTTTTTGGCCAACATAAATATACATGAAATAGTATATTTAGTATACTAATAAGATACAATTCAGTATACTACTAATACAGTGATTTACATGAAATGGTCGTGTCTAGTTCTAATATTTAATTCACATGCATATTTAAAAATCACATTTAAAATTTAAATGACGTATTAATTTTGAATATTCCTTTTCCTACTCATATAATGTATGAAGCAAATTTATTCAAACTCACAGCCACATTTTAAGTCCTCTTCACGCCCTTTTTCAGGGTGTTTTACCTTCACTTCCATCTTTATTATATGAAAGCAGCAATTATTAGATCCTTGGGTGGTACTGTCATTGTACATTGTATCCAAGGCTGCAGTATCCCACTCACATAACTCTAGCAGGGTTCCCCTTCCCTTCCTTCTGTGATTGAAAATAGCCTACATTTCTGTGCATATTTACTACGTGCCAAGTGCCATCATAGGTATTTTATACGGATTATGTCATTTATTCAGAGCAGCCTTGGGAGGTAGATATCTTTATTAATCTCATTTTACTCAGGAAACTGAGGTCCAGAGATCTCAGGTAACTTGCACAAAGTCACCCCACTCCAAAAGGCAGAGGTGAGATTCAAACCCAGCTATCGAGCTTCCGGAGCTCCTGCTTTTAAGCACCATGTTACTCTGCTACAGGAAATCTAGCACTTAAGACCCTGAGATCATTTCCCCCCAGAATAATTGTTAAATGTAACATTGAACTGATTTGCCCCCTTTGTTTTAAACCAACTCTGCATAAGCATCTGAAATTCCCATTGATTGAGCTTGAGACAATAGTCTTCTCTGAATAGTGGTTTGTTGTCCAAATTAAAGTAATTGAAAGAGAGGCTCATAATATATTCAGATTCAAATATAAGAAAGACAACTTCCTTTTTCATGAGGTTAGAAAAGAAACTGTAGCCTTACTTTTTCTGAAACAACTACTACTCACTCAGCACTGTCCTAGGCTGTTTACATAGATTGTCTAGTCTCATTTTCTCTACAACCCTATGAGCAAAGTGCTGATTTTTGTAGATGAGTAAGTTCAGGCTCAGTCTGAGAAACTTGCCCAACTCAATAGAGCTTGGACAATAGAGTTGTGATTTCGGCCTTTGTGCAGCCACCTCGTCCCCTGTAGCTGACAGCATGTGGCCTCCCTGGGCATGAGGGCCGGGTGTGGAAGCTCCTGACTTGCAGCATGTGGGCACTGCATGGCCAATGGCAGCTGGCTCCCACATCTCTTCCAGCTTCGTCTCATTTCTCTGCTTTTTTCTTGGCCGAGCCTGGCAGGACGTCTTGGCTGCAAACAACAGAAATTCCTGCAGCTAGTTGAAGCAGAAAAGGATGTATTAAAGGTTGGTAGTTGGATGGTTCACAGAATTTCTGGGAAGGACCAAGAACCAGTCTTGGAAAAGGAAAAGAGCCAAACCGTTGGATTGTTCTAACAGAAAAGTCCTGCTGCCTCCACACACAGCATCAGTCCCTGGGATTTCCAGGGCAGGACACCAGAGCTGTACCCCTCCTCTGCTGTGCTCAGCAGAGAGCCTGGCCACAGTGGCTGGCCTTTGCCTCCCTTCCCTCCTGTGTCAGGTCACAGTGGGAGGCGACTGATTGGTGGAAAGGAGCTCACAGGCCTGTGTTCTGGCTGTAAGGGAATATCGGAAAGTGGTTTTATAAAGATTTTCCACTAATAAGGTAGAATGAACCAATTTGCAGTGTCTACTACACTTAACTCTCCTGCCAGCACCATTGTCTGAGATCCTACCCTGGCCTACTTCACAAAGATCAGATGGCATCTTAGTCCATTCCAGCTCCTGTAGCAAGTACTATAAACTAGGTGGTTTACAAATAACAGAAATTTATTTCTCAAAGTGCAGAAGCTGTGAAGTCCAAGATCAGCAATCTGCAGTTTCTGGTTGGGGAGGCTCTGCTTTCTGGTTCACAGACGGTACCTTCTTGCTGTGTCTTCATGTGGTGGAAGGGGCCAGGCAGCTCTCTGGGGTCTCTTTTAGAAGGTACCAATCCTATTTGTGAGGGCTCTGTCCCTGTAACCTAATCATCTCCCAAAGGCCTCTCCACCAAATACCATCACTTTGTGGGTTAGGATTTCAACATATGAACTTGGGAGGTGGGGATCACAAACATTCAGACTATAATAGGTGGGTCATGTTTGTGCCTTCGTGAAGTGTCACTCAACTGCTAAGTGACACTTTTGTGCTCGTCTGAATGTAACCAAACCCCACAATTCACTCGCTGGACAAGTTCTCCTTGCTCTGTTTCTCCTGCTGTAGCTGATGCGGCCACCGGTGGGACTAACCTAAGGGTTCTACAGGAGAAAGCCCCGTGGAGGAGACCCCCTTCATGGAGGCTGCTCTCAAACAGGATGGTATTTTCTGAAGTTACATTATGTTTTAATGGCGGAAGCCTTTCTCCTGACGTCCAGTGTACCAGTTGGAGAAACACAGCCTTCCATTCCTGACTTTCTCTTTGAAGTTTGGACTTCTGTCTTCTGCATCTCACATCCTGAGTATGAGGAAAATAACACAAGTGCCAAATGAGCAAAAGTTTATCATCTTTCTACTTTTTTTTGAGAGAGTCTCAAGGTTGCCCTCACTGTAGAGTGCTGTAGCATCATAGCTCACAGCAACCTCAAACTCTTGGGCTGAAGCGATTCTCTTGCCTCAGCCTCCCAGTAGCTGGAACTACAGGTGCCCTCCATAACACCCAGCTATTTTTTTGTTGTAGTTGTCATTGTTGTTTAGCAGGCCCAGGCTGGGCTCAAACCTGCCAGCCTAGGTGTATGTGGCTGGCGCCTTAACCACTGTGCTACTGGTGTCGAGCCTCCCCACCACCCCCATTTTTTTTTTTTTTTTAAAGACAGGGTCTTACTCTGTTGCCTGGACAAAAACGCAGTGATGTCATCATGGCTCACTGTAGGCTCAAACTTCTGGGCTCAAACAATTCTTCTGCCTCACCCTGCCGAGCAGCTGGGGCTACAGGCGCACACACTACCACCACATCTGGCTAATTTTTGTAATTTTGGTAGAGATGGGATCTTACTCTTGCTCAGTCTGTTCTCCAGCTCCTGGCCTCCAGCGATCTGCCCACCTCAGTTTCCCAAAACGTTGGGATTACAGGCATGTGCCATTGTCCCCAGTGAACATCCTTACTCTGTATAAGAAAAACATCATATCCTCCTCTTGGGCTACTGCTTTTTAATTGCTTCTGAGAAAAACATAATGCATAGGCCCAGGATCTGAAAATAATGGAGACTTAAAGAAAGTATGTTGATTGCAAGAGCAGTGTAGAAGTGAGAGAACCTAAGATTTGGCCTACAGGCTGAGTGTCAATTATGCAACTTCAAGCAAATTGAATTCCTATCTCTGACTAGTTACCTAGTCTGCCAAATTTTTTAAAAATACAAATGCTAAGATCTTAAGAGTTATTGTAAGAGTTATTTGTAAAATGCTCAAACTCTGGGTTCAGTGTCTGGCACATAATTTTATAATGTTAACTTCTAGGTGTCCTTCGTAGAAACTGCAGTCCTACTGAATGGGGCCATTCCCTCACGGCTCTTGCTGTCCATGTGGGCTTCTGAGTTTGGTAATTACTTGGGTAGTTTACATCATCAGGTGAATCAGCAGTTTGAAATTTAAGTAATTCAAGAGGGGTGGGTCGATGTTGGAGTTGGGGGACCAAATCTATTCCTTAAACACTCTTGCTCATTGTGACTAGAGTCTAGAGCTTTAGAAATAAAGTCATGATGAAGGATTTTAGTTTACATTTTCTGGTTATCTTGAAGTCTTGAATTTTGCCAGGGGCTTACGATACATGTATTAATTTTCCTTCAGGTTTCATTTAGCAACAAGCAGAGGAATATTTGCATTTTAATTGGGTCATTCTCTGTAATTTCTCCCACCTCAACCCCCAGCATTCTCTGCTGCTGAGAGCTGGAGCCAGATGTCATTTCCTGTGTCTCTGAATGTCATTGTAACTTCTGTGGCTGCTGACCCAACCACAAAGTGCATCAATGAACTTCTCTAAGAAAATGGGGTTAGCAATGTCACCAGACTTCACCAGAATTAAAAAGCTAATAAAATTCTCAGTTCAAGTGGCACATGCTTCCAAGCATTAAAGATTTGGAGTATTGGCTTGGCACCTATAGCTTAAGTGGCTAAGGTGCCAGTCACATACATCAGAGCTGGGGGGTTCAAATCCAGCCCGGGGCTGCCAAACAACAATGACAACTACAACCAAAAAATAGCCAGGCTTTGTGGCAGGCAACTGTAGTCCGAGCTACTTGGGAGGCTGAGGCAGGAGAATCGCTTAAGCCCAGGAGTTTGAGGTTTCTGTGAGCTGTAACGCCAAGGCACTCTACCCAGGGTGACAGCTTGAGGCTCTGTCTCAAAATAAAAAAAAATTTGGAGTATTTTTTGTTTTTGGTTAAAATGACTAGTAACTAAAGTTTGTTGTATTGTCATTCCCAGTGAGTCATCCTCAAGATTCTGATCTTAACACAAAGGTCTCATTATGAAAAGGAAACTTTTATGAATGGATGGTACACATTTCCAGAGGATAAATGTAAATATGAGAAAGGACGAAGTCCGGTGATATTACTAACCCCATTTTCTTAGGGAAAAAAACAAAGACAATAATTCAGTGACAAAGGTTGTTTTTGTTCCAGTAGAAGTGGGAGTTCCAGAAACTGAGGCTGTACTGTGTGCAGGACCACTTCTTAACACAGCATCGATATGGAAAGCTGGTGAAGCAAACTCTGAATTTAGTGTAGCAGCCTCAGTAACCCTGACGTGTGCTTGTAGGGGAGGAGAGGTGCCATGAAATATTTACAGTGAGCCTGGTGGTGATTAGTGCATACAAAGGTTGAGTTCAGGCAAATGTAGTGGTAGAGGGATCCTTAAATGGTGAAAGCTTACTTTGTTGACTTCTCGGAGAGGCCAAGTTTTAGAATTGAGTTCCTGTTTCTTTTAGAAGCTCTAGTCTAGGGAGTCTTCACTGAAATACCTTTATTTTATTTAAAAAAATTATGTTGGATGTTTCCAGAACTGTGTAGGGATGCACTGAAACACTAAGAACAGGTGACAACTACCCTCCTGTTGCTGACACTGTAACTGGGGCAACATCCTTCACTTAAAATCACCAGATTTTATCAGATGGTTATCAAGTCCAGGCAAAGAAAACAATGAGCCTGTGCCGTCTGCACTCGGCCTTTATCCCAGCAGGTTCAGCCTCACGGCCTCTCCCAGATTTGGCTCAGACTGCTCAGTTAACCAGGTACAGACCTCTTGTGTCTGGGGGGTATCCCTCATGCAGGCAATGAACCCCAAGGGCAGGGGTCTGCTATATTGCTTGGTGTACAGAACAGATAGTGTCAAAGAGCCAGGCGCAGGATGTGAGAGAAGAAATTCTGATTTTGTAGGTTAATTTTTGTTTTCTTTCAACAGTTTATCCTGTGTAGAGGCAAATATTACTCTCAGATATGTTTTTGAAAAGTACATTAAAAGAACAGTAGTGTGTGCACAGGTGAACAAGCCTGGCCTTCCCCTGTGAGCCCAGTCCTGATTTCATTCTCTCTGGGGGGAAATTTGCTTTTCCCAGTGCACCTTCAGACCAGGGCTCTGTTCAGAAACCCCTTCTTTGGAGCCTTTTGTTTTGAAAGAGAATGTATGGAAGTCCAGGGTGTTAGAAGGGTGGCGGAAGAGAGAATATGGGGTGTCAGAGCCCCTAAGTGTTCCTGTTGGTTGCAAATGCTCATAAAGTATAAAGACTAAATCCACGGAAGGTAAACAACTATTTGCAGTTGTTTTTTTAATGCTGGAATTTATTTTTCCATTTCGTTTTTTTCTCCTAGACATTTTCTAGATGCAAAACACGGTGTTTACAAAATAAAAAGCCTTTGTCATCCTAGAAGAGGGTGTTGGTGTCTGTGCTGGTGGCTTGGGTTGCCCTGCCTGGAGCAGGCCAGTCTCCCTTGGTGTCACTCGGGGACAGCTGGCTGCTTCCAAGGGCTGGTTTCTCCACCCCAGTTGCAGTTGTGTGGGATGGGCACGCCCTCCCCAGAAGAGTGGCTTTGCGTGCCCACAGTCAGGTGTAGGGCCTGATTTCTGCTCCCACTGGCTCCCTGATTGCCTTTGAGCAACAGGTGAATGAGTATGCCTGTCCATCTGCATGTTGCCTCATACCCGGGACACCAGCTGCCCCAGCCCAGCGCCATGTGAGCAAGGTGTGGTGGTGGCCTGCCTTTCTGATACCTTCTGATGTTCTAATTCAGTTGCACCTATTTTTAGACTAGGTTTTCTCTAGTTCGAATGTCACTTTTGCAAGGCAGTGACGTTGCACATTATTTAGTTATTTTAAGAATCCCTGGGTGTTCCCCAATTCTAACTCTTTGGAGGCCTTGAAATCTGCAAAGTGCTGATGCAGAAGCCACTTGCCTATCTCCTGAGCAAGAGATTTCATTCAGCTAGAGATAAAGACAGAGTGTCTGGATGTTTAAGGAAAGGAGGGCACTATACAGGATTGATGAGGGCAGTTTACTTCAGGGTGACATAGGACAGAGGAGTGAACCTTCTACCAACACATCCATCAATATTTGCTGAGGGATCTCGTGCTAATTGTCTCTCTGGCAGGCCCAGTTTGTGTGTGACTGTTTGTTAGCTGCATAGCACTTTGTGCAAATACAGGAACGCTAGCATGAGTAGCAGGGGGCTGATGAAACTACCACCTCTTGAACAAGGGTGGGGACACAGCAGCTTGCCTTGGAAGATGGAAGCAACTGGGTGGTGCTGGCAAGGAAGATGGGGTCAGCCAGTTGAAGGGTCTGTTGGCAATGGTCAGGAATTTGCTTTGGATCCAGAAAATCCCTGGCAGCCTGAGGATTAGGACGATTGTTGCATCTGACACTTGCCAAGTAGAGAATATTGCAAACTTGTGGCCAAGGAGAGTTAGGAAGGAAATAAAAATCAGATCCCTTTCCACTGGAAGCTATACTACATACAGAAAAATAACAGAAATTCTGGGGGTACTTCTCAAGAGCTTAGAGTGGAGGTGGCCAGGAGGCTGAAGCAAGACCGTTGGAAATGGAGAGGCATTGAGCTGGGTGGGTCGAAGGTCCCTGGCACATGAGTTGGAAATGTCAACTCCCTACATGTAACATGGAACCAAATACGATGAGTACAAAGGGCTCCTGGGAATGAGAAGCTAAGGTGGAGAAAGAACCATCTGCAAAGGATTCATGGGCATCATTTTGGACATTTCACAATTCTTCCTTAAGGTATATTATAGTCAGCAAATGGAACAGACAGGAAAAGATGGTTCTCCTGAGTCCTAACTCTCCCAGAAATAGCCTTCCTTTTTCAATAGGATAGCTAATCATGCCAGTTTAGATTTCTCCTCCAATTTCTAGGGTAGCTTTAGGCATTACACTTCTTTTTTCAACTGTTTCTTCATAAATTAAAAAATGAGTGAGCACAGTGGCTGATGCCTGTAATCCTCACATTCTGGGAGGCTGAGGTGGGAGGATACCTTGAGCTCAGGAGTTCAAGGCCAGCCTGAGCAAGAGCAAAATCCCCCATCTCTACTAAAAATAGAAACATTAGCTGGACATGATGGCTTATCCTTGTAGTCCCAGCTACTGTGGGAGTTGAAGCAGAGCCCAGGAATTTGAGGTTGCTTAGAAGTAGGTGGACACCATTGCACTGTAGCTAGAACACCAGAGCAAGACCCTGTCTGAAAGGAAAAAAAAAAAAAGAGAGACCTGGTTCATCCCTAACCAAGAAATAATTTGCAAAATAAAAAAAGATGAAGCTCTCAGCACTCCTAAGAAGGAAAGCGCCATTCTCTTCATTCCCTTCTAAGTGTCATCCCCAGAATCGTGGATGACGCTGGCATTTACCCGGAAAGATGACCGGGATGTTCTTCAGAGCAACTCTGAGTGGATGTTTTATGTAGCTTTTCCAGGAAAATCCTGGGTGGCGTGCGGTTCCCTGTTTCCTTCCCTTGTCAAGTAACCAGTGGTCTGATTGAAGCTGGCAGCCCCTTTGGGAGCCACTGAGTGCTGACTGCTGAGTCTTTTACTACTGCCGTGCGCTGAGCACTGTGTTTTTGGTTCCCAGTTTCCCCTTTGTCACTTTCAATTAAGCCGGAAACTTTTGGAACCAGGACAAGCCATGTATAATTTGGTTAGTGATGTAAATAAGCCAAAACAGCAGAGAGGAAAGTGCAATGTGAAGAATGGAAGGGGAGCGAGGAGGCTTTACCAAGGTGCACTGGAAGCAGGGTGTGTGGCGAGTGCTGAGGTGATCAAAAACACTCTCCATTTTAGCAAAAACCTCACAAGTGCATGGCAGGTTTCAGAGGAGGAAAGTGAGGCTCAGGAATCTTTTCTGATTACTCACCTCGCCAGTGAGCAGGAGTGCTGTGCTTACCCCTGTGGTTGGCTTGCTGAAGCTCCTGCCGGCGAGCTCTCTCAAGACTTAATTTTTTTAGAGCAGTTTCAGGTTCACAGCAAAACTGAGCAAAAAGTAGAGATTTCCCACATACCTCTTTTCCCCCACATGCACAGTCTCCCCCTATTATGTGGTGGTGTGTTTGCTAAAATCGATGAACATGTCTTGATGTTAATAACCCACTGTCCATAGTGAACGTTGGGGTTCACTCTTAGTCTAAGTATAATGCAGTATGTGGGTTTGGAAAAATACATCATGGACATGTATCCACCAATAGCATCATACGGAATAGTTCCACTGCCCCAAGCATCCTCTCTGCTCTGCCTGTTTATAGCTCCCTCCCCCTAACATCTGGCAACCACTGCTCCTTTTACAGTTTCTAAAATGTCAGAAAGTTGGAATCATACGATCTATAGCCCCTTCAGAGTGACTTCTTTCAACTTAGTCATGTGCATTAAAGTTTCCTCCATTTCTTTTCCTTTTAATAAATTTAAATTTTTATTGATTGATGGATTGATTTTGAGATGAGTTCTCATTGTGTTGGCCAGACTGGTCCCCGACTCCTGGATGCAAGTGATCTCCCACCTCAGTTTCCCAAATAGCTGGACTCCAGGCACCAGACACCACGCCCAGTTGCCTCTGTTCCTTTGCTTTGCTTCATAGCTAACTCTCTCCTTAGCACCGAGTAATACCCCCATTGTCTGCATGCACCACACTTTGTTTATTCATTTACCTACTAAAGGACATCTTGGTTGCTTCCAAGTTTGGACAGTTATGGATAAAGCTGTTATAAACATCCATGCACTCACTTAACTTTTCACAAAATATGCTGTCCCCTTAAGAGGTTTCATAGAGGACTCATATAGATCCTCTGTGACAAGTGGTGCCAGAGAGGAAAGAACAGAGGATTTGGGAATTGGAATCCCAGCCCTCCTCCATCTGTGATTTAAACTTCTCAGTATTCTCTGCTGTCAGCCTGCAGTGCTCTCCGAGGAGTAGCTAGCCCTCTGCCACACTTTGCAATCTGCATGTGAACTATGCACAAATGCTTATAGCTAAAATAATCTTTAAAGCTTAAACCTAATTTATTTTCTTACTGAATCTGAAGTTATTCTTGTTACTCAGATTAGGGAAGCCCTTCACAAACCTCCTTTCATAGGCAGTGAAAATGTAAGCTTTCATTGGTCAGAGCGGGGAAGACCACACGTTCTTGGTTAAGTACAAACCCAAGAGACTCTACCTCATGCCTGGGTTCCTCTAGGTCCTAGAAGTTTCCCACCTTGAGGCATTTCTTAGTGCCAGAATTTGCTTGTTACAGGCCAGCCAGGCACATTCATGTATCTTTTGTTTTTCCACTGTTTTACAGATAGTTTAAGACCTGGAAGTCACCATTGCCTGATTCCCATGGGAACACTCCTCCAATTATGTAGAGAAATTCTTCTTGTGGGAAAATGGGGCAAACAAATAACTGATTGTTTGGAGGCTCACAGAACGAAATGTCCATTTATGACCCAACTTCCTGGCCAGTGTTTCTGGAAGCTGTGGTTTTGTGAGTTAAGTTCCTACCACTACAAGATTCCAAGAGGAAGGTTGGAATCTTGGAATCAATGTGATTCCAAGAGGAGGTTCTTTGTGGTAAAGATGAGAAATACCTTGAAAGTATAGCTCTGAGCCCAAACATGTCATTGAGAATAGTGTGGTTTTTGATAGATTTCTTCCTCCAAGGACCCGCCTCCACCCTTCCCCACTTGAATAAGAAAGACTCTAATAATATTTAATCATAATGGAGACATGGAAAGCTAAGGGACTTGGCTTTTTAATTTATTTTTTAAAAGAGGTATTAGTTTGAGATCTGGAAATTACACTCTAAATTACCCTGGATGCAGTAAACTTTTAAAACCCTGATCACCCCTGGGAACTAAACTTGCTACCGTCAAGCTCACAGAAAAGCAGAAGGAGGTGGGGAGGGAAGGGGCTGACATGGCCCGGAATCTACTCCTAAAACATATTTCAGTTCACAGAAGTTTCACAGCCTCTCTATCATGTGTTGGCAGCCAATTCACAGCAGTGTGGGGTATTTGTTGATGGGATGGAGACTCTGCGAGGGATCTTGGAGAAACAGCATTGGTGACTTCCTTTGTCATTTTGGTACCTTGGCAAGGTCCAGATTGAGCCAAGATACAAACGTATTGCCCTGTTGAATGAGAACAACGCCTACAACTGTCCCCTGCTCCCCCCCAATCTGGTGTGCACATCTGCTCTGCATGTGGCGTTCACTGCACACCCTGCACACCACCCACAGAGGAGTCAGGGTGTGGTGATCATCACAACACTTTACGTTTCTGAAAACAAAATGAAGGGCAGCACTTCCACTATTTGACAGTGTCAGTATCAGTGCAGTAAAAATGAAATATATAATGGGTGGCAGGGTATCCAACCTTTCTTTTTTCTATATGCACATTAGAAGAATAAGAGTTGTCTTGGGCCACACATCAAATATACAAACACTTATGAAAGCTGATTAGCAAAAAAGGTCCATGCATACTTTCCTTTTTTTGATATCCAACACCATAGATAATGAAAAAAAAAAAAAAAAAATGTCCTCACAAAATCTGCATGCCGACCGCAGGTCGGACCACGCTGGCAGTTTCCCAACTCTCACCATGAGTTTTGTTTCCTTTTGTGAAGTCTTATTGGAATCTCGACTGTGCCCTGTGATCTGGTCATCCAGCTCATATGTCCAAGTAGCATGGGCAGCATGAGCCCGAGCCCGAGCCTGGCCAGCAGCTGCCCTTTCGAGAACACCTGCTCAGCAGGCTGCCATTTGACATGTCCTGGTCACTCGGAGCTGCTGCATCAGGAGGGCTGAGCTAGAACACAATTGTCTTGTAGTGCAGTGACCCTGGGGAGGAGCCCACTTTCCCTTTGTGATGAGAGAAGCTTGGAGCTGGAGCAGGTGTCAAAACCAAGCAACAGCCTGTAAGCGTCCGGGAAGCCCTACTTTTCTGAAGTTGCTCCCTGATTCTGCAGCCCTTGGTGATGCTCCTGTGGAAATCCTGGCTGCCTTGCAATGGTGGGGGGCTTTTCTATATACACTTTCTCAGCTGCCCAACAAGGTCCCACAGCACCTGTGCTTAGAAGAGGAGCCCTTTGTTAATTTATTCAATTCTGGTCTTAAGAGGTAGCCAATGTCATGGATACCAGTGGGAGCATATCCTGAAATTTTGGGGAAATGTCCTCGAGCTCCCATGGCCTTCAGAAGCATTGGAGAGAATTCTCAAGCTGAAATTGACTGGTGACTCTGGCTTAGGAAATTACTTTTTCCCCTGCCCAGTGGAACGTGAGTTGCTACTGACTCCCAGAGCCTGTCCCTAGGGAGTCCTCAGATCTGTGGCAGGATTCCTGGAAGTAAGTTTGAGCACTGGTGGGGTAGGATTGCGTTTCCAAAACCAAAACTTTTCCATTTCTATGGAAAAGGAAACTACCCCCAATTCAAAGGGCTGATTATGGTGACTGACAGGGTGGACTCTCACTGATGGGGGCAGGGGGCATATGCCTTGAAGAGAGGGCATGGGGTGACTTGGCTTTCTCTGGGTGTGTTTCTCTGGGTGTGTTTAGTGGCATAAGTTATCAAGACCTTTTGCACCTCTGCAGTTTTATTTTCCTCACCTCAAAGTGATTGGTCCCTACGTGTTTCTCTTTTTGAATGTACTGACCCAATCCTTATTAATGAGTTACAATTCCGAAAAGTTAGCCAAAGATATTCAGTGGCCCTAGGAGATGTGTCTTTGCCAGGAACCCAGGGCACCTGGGTGCCCTTCCTCTTCAGTTATACACCGTTTCATCTCATGACCTCTCTGCCTCCCTCCCTCTGACCCAGATGGCTCCTTCCTGAAGCAAGCAGGGCCATTTCAATGCACCTCCATTCACTGAGGCAAGGACAAGATACAGGATAAGAATGTGTGAGAAGGGCCAGGCGCCAGTGACTCAGCAAGTAAGGCACTGGACACATACACCAAGGCTGGTGGGTTTGAGCCCGGCCCCAGCCTCCTAAATGACAATGACAACTGCAACCAAAAAAAAAAAAAAAAAAAAAAATAGCCGGGCATCATGGGGGGCGCCTGTAGTCCCAGCTACTTGGGAGGCTGAGGGAAGAGAATCAAGCCCAGGAGTTAGAGGTTGCTGTGAGCTGTGACACCATGGCAGTCTACTAAGGGTGACATAGTGAGACTGTGTCTCAAGAATGTGTGAGGAGGAGAGAACCCGTCCCAGCCTGACACCTGGGATCTGAGGGGGGACTTGGGCACACCAGTTAAAGGAAGAACTAGTAAACAGCACTCCTCAAACTCACCTGACCACGGGTAACTTCTTCCATATGGCATCTCCCCCAAACAGAGAATGTGTTTTTAGAGAAACTAGATTAAGGTCATTAGAAAAATTATAAAGAAAGAACACTTAAAAGAAAATTCAAAAGGACAGTGAAACTGTATTTAAGGGTCTGTGGATGAGAGTTTTGTCCTATTTTTTTTCATTTATTTACTAGAACTTAGGAGTATGCAGGACTCTGAAGGGAAATATAAGAGGAAACTTTTCAATAAACTTTTCAATAAAGTGATCCGGCACCTCCAATGAAGTAAGTGTCACAGAGGAGAATGGCCCCCAGCCTTGCTCAGGAGCTCCAAAGAAGCTAAAATCTCCCTTGCTACAGGATGTAGCTCAGTGTTTCAGATTTCTTTTGTTTTGTTTTGAGACAGGTTCTTGTGCTATGACCCTAGCTACAGTGCAGTAGCATCATCATAGCTCACTACAGCCTCAAACTCCCAAGTTCAAGTGATCCTCCTACCTCAGCCTCCCATGTAGCTGGGACTACAGGCATGTGCCACCACATATTTTTTGTAGAGATGGTGTCTTGCTCTTGCTCAGCCTGGTCTTGAACTCCTGATCTCAAGCACTCCTCCCACCTTGGCCTCTCACAGTGCTAGGATTACAGGTGTCCACCGTCCCTGGCTTGGGTTTGGAATTATGAATCTAAGTACATTGGAGGGGGCTTCCCAGCCCCATCCCAGCATCTCCTGCTGCTTTTGCCTGACTTGCTTCTCTTCTATTTATTTGATTTTCTGCACCCTTGTTGACATTTGTGCTTGCAGTTCCTAGAGCAAGAAGTGGTCACGGTCATAATAAATACGGTATATTATAACATTCTAAAAACCCATGTGGCACATGCTATAAATATTTCTTTGAAGGGGTAGGCCTGTCTCGTACAGTCAGATGTTTAGCCACATCTCTGGCCTCTACCACTAGATGCCAGGAGCAAGGCCCCCACCTGTCCCAGCTGTGACAGTTGACACTGCCTGCAGACATCGTACCCCCACAACCCCCATGGGGAAGGGTCTTCCTGGTTGAGAATCACTGGTGTCTGTGAACGTAACATCTGTGTGTGGGTTTCACAGTGTGGGCATTGCGGCTAGATCAAGCATGGTCTTAGACGTTGTATAACAGTGTTTAGGCTTTGAGCTGTGACAAACGTAGAGCATTTCAAGCACCTCTTACGTGTTTGCCACCAGATACCTGTGTGTGCAGAAGAGATGGGAGGGGTGGGCAGCTGAGGAAGGGAGACCAATTTGGAGTCAGCCCTAAAATGTGACTGTGGAGAAGGAACATGTGAGAGAGATTTAAGAAGTTAAGTTCACAGGATGTACCCCTCAGGTGTGGAGGGGAGAAGGGTGTCCAAGATGTCTCTGTGCTTCAGTGACTGTAGGAGGAGGAACTGTTTGAGGGAAAGCTTCATGGGTTTTACTTTAGGGCATGCTGAGTTTGAAGTACCCACAAGACACCCAGGTGCAGCCGGGCAGAAGGTCGGGGACTGAGCTCACAAGAAAGAGGGACATGGAAGAGTTGGTGGCTCTTACTTGGTTGCTATTGCTCTGGAAGTAAAGGAGCTGATCCAGGAGAAAGAGAGTGTCCCTCCAGGGCCCTCCAAGCATGGCAGGAGGAAACGGCCCAGAAGAGCAGGTCCGAGGGCTGGAGGCAGCTCTGTGCCGGGAGGCTTCCCATCTAAGTGACAGAGCTGACAGTTAAGAGACAGAGCTGTATGCAGTGAAGGGCCCAGAAGCACAGTGGCATCAGTAGACACTGGAGGAGATGAGTGGGCTGCAGCCACATATACCTTTCTTGGGGACGATTTTTAACCCTCTGCATAGATGGCAAAAGTAGTCAGGGGGCTGCAGGCCAGGACCCCCCACCCCACCCCCATTTGCACAGTCTGCCAGGTGTCCCCATCAAGCACTGTCATCTCCCTCCCGGAAGAAGGAAGCAACCCCAGCACGCTGTTTGCTTTCGTAACTTTCTGTGTTATTTTTAACTGGGACATGAGGAAAAAGGAGAAGGAAGCTTTAGTGCTTCCTGTTTTCTGGGTCATTTATGAATTTTACTTTGTGGTAAGTGGTAGTCTTTTCATTTTGTGACCTCAATAATAGGAAGCATGACAGCCATAGAACTGGCCACTGGGAAATTGTAAAGAAGATCTAAGTTCCATTGGCTTTTAAAAATACATGTTTAGGCTCAGCGCCTGTAGCTCAGCAGCTAGGGTACTAGCCACCTACACCAGAGCTGGTGGGTTCAAATCCAGTTCTGGCCTACCAAACAACAATGACAACTACAACTAAAAAATAGCCGGGTGTTGTGTGGGCACCTGTAAGTCCCAGCTATTTGGGAGGCTGAGGCAAGACAATCGCTTAAGCCCAAGAGTTTGAGGTTGCTGTGAGCTGTGACACCACGGCACTCTACCCAGGGCCACCTGGTGAGACTCTGTCTCCAAATATATATATACTTAATATAAAAGTTACCATTTTAACCATTTTTAAGTAAACAGCTCTCTGGCATTAAGCACATCCACACTGCTGTGGAGCTGTCACCACCATCCATCTCCAGAACTTTTTCATCTTGCAAAACTAAGACCCTGTTCCCATTGAATCACATCCCATTCCACCTCCCCCCAGCTCCTGGCCACCACCCTTCTACTTTCTGTTTCTGTGACTTGGACGACTACGAGTACCTCATATGAGTAGAATCGCATATTCATGCCTTTGTGGCTGGCTTATTTCTCTTAGCATAACGCCTTTTCAAGATTCATCTGCATTGTAGCCTGTGTGAGCATTTCCCTTTTACTGCTGAATAATATTCCATTGTCCACTGTGTGTACAGACCATTCATTCATCAATGGACACTTGAGTTGCTGCCACCTTTTGTCTGTTGTGAATTGCACCGCTGTGAGCACAGGGGCACAACTGTCTTCTTTGACCCTGCTTTCAGTTCTTTCGGGGATATACTTAGGAATGTCTGTGGGCTTTTGCGGTATTATTGATCCCCTTCTCTGCTGGGACTGCTGAGATCACTTCCTAGCTACCTGCCCTTCTAGTGTTAGCTCTGTTACCCTTCCACTTCTGTTCTTGGGAACATCTTTGGTGTGTCACTAGGCTGGGCTTTGTGGCCAGCTGGAGAGATGTTACTGAGCCCCTGCCTGGACACACGTCTTGTCAACCTGGCACTTCCCTAGACCTTGAATCAGGAAGATCCATGTCCTAACCTCAACACTTCCACCTATGCGCCTGTGACCTTGGCAAGCTGCTGCTTCTCCCTCTTGGCCTCTGGTGCCACATCCACGTGATGAGAAGGTAGAATTAAGTGATCTTTGGTGTCCCTTCTAGGTCATGGAGGGTGAGAGCATAGTGATCTCCTAAACCCAAGAGTCAAAGTGTGCAAGAAGGTGGCAGAGCTCAAGACTTCCACTGTAGGCAATTTGATTCATCTTCCTAGAAATCTTAGGTGGTTAGATGGCCTGTGCAAGTGCTGAGTCCTAGCATAAGCAATGTGGCTTGTTTGGTGAGTAAATGTAGCAGCAATTCTCTTTAAAGCAAAAACTATATTCTCCCCTCTTTGTTGAGAGGATGGGACAAAGAGAGGCAGAATAACTGGTTTTACCATAGGTTTTTGACAGATGTCACAAGCTAATACTGAAAAGAATATTCTGTAGGCAAATTCTACCTTGTTAGTTTGGTCAAGGGCCAAGAAAATTTTAACCTCCTTTTGTTCTTCTTAAAAAGTTTTGAAGAGCAGACTTCTTACTCTAAACTCAGCAAAGGAGTTCATTCTCTCCTGAACTAAGAAAGTGAGTCTTGGGAAATCACCCACACAAGGCACTTTGAGCCTCTGGACTGCACATGGACGTGCGGGCAGGTCTGGGGTTCCCTGCGTGGGTTTGGAGCCTAGGTGCTAATTATCTGTCATTTCCTCTGCCTTGTCAGGGAAGCATGAAGTCTTGGTGTCTTTCCTGTCTCCTCTATAAGAGGTAGATCACCTATTTTTGTTTTTGTGTTTTCTTTCTTTTTCTTTTTCTTTTTTTTTTTTTCTGAGGATGCTGTTTTAGGGCATTTAGACTGACTAGAGCCCATTTAGAGCATGTGGGTAAAAATATGTAGCATTTTCCTTCTAGGAAACATTTTAACTGTCTAATAACACAAAGACTTTCCTTAAATACAGACACTAAGCCAGTGAGTTTGTTTTTTTTTTATGGAGAAAATTGGTTTAATTTTAAATTGAAGAATTTCCCCTGGTGATTGGGACTAAGTTATGACAATATGAAGGTCATAGGGAAAAAAAAATCCTTGTTGGCTAAAATTCTAAAATACCTTAAAAAAGGCAAACAAAAGTTCTAAAGCTTAATAGTCCTTATGGGTTTTCTGGAAGCATGAGCTGAGAATGGCCACAAATAAGCAGAAGATGTTCTTTCTTCTCTTGTTCCTCACATGTGTAGCTGACAGAGGACTTTGTCAATATTATAATAGCAATGTATCATCCCCATTTAAATCAGGCATATACATTTGTGTACCTCCTGCAAAGACCCAACAGTTTTCCAAACTTCTGTCTCTGCTTGTTGGATCATGAAAGATATTTTTGCTTCAGCTGGAAAATAAGGTGAGTTTTATACAACGTGGAAGATAGTGTTGGTTTGGAGAAGCCTATTTTTAAAAGCTCTATTTCTTGATAAAAATCTTAAAGAGAAAAATCGTCTTTGCAGTTACTGATACTCTAGCAGGATATATGTTCAGAAGTGCTGATGAATTCTCCCTGCTTTTTGCTAGCACTGATCTTCAACAGAAGACGGGAGCTAGTTACATTAGAAAACTTGTGGATTTGGGGTCAAAATGACAGGCAGCTTACGAACAGGTTTCTTTTAGAAAATAATTTACACAGTCCATTTTTATATCCATTTGAATGGAATTTTTAAAAGACCCTGGCCTTTTAATAAGTGAAAAACATAATTTATTTTTGAAGTG
This sequence comes from Loris lydekkerianus, assembly GCA_963574355.1. NCBI lineage: Eukaryota > Metazoa > Chordata > Mammalia > Primates > Lorisidae > Loris > Loris lydekkerianus. Next base: position 16,071 of record CAUYPK010025433.1, on the reverse strand, counting down.
TTAGGTCACTGGGTGGAAAGTTTCTTGACTTATCATCCTGGCTTCACATTTTTAATGTGTGTGAGGTACACATTTTGATATATTTTTGGTTGTCTCCTGCCTGTAATTTTCAGTCCACCTCGCAGCCTGAGTCTGTGCACCAAAGCTGGTGTGAGTCCACGGCCAAGGAACATGCCCCGTGCCAATGGAAGAGCTGATCTGCAGATACCTGCCAGAGGAAGCCGTGGATGGCTTCTGCCAGGATCTGATTTCCCTCCATACTCCTGGAAAATTAGAGCTGTTTTTTGCAGGCTGGTTCCAGTACACTGGCAGAGCAAGGGTTGGCTCATTCTCTTACAAACACAGTTTAGCTGGATGCACTCGTAAATGAAAAATGATCTGAGTGCTGTGGGTGGGTGGGGCCCTGGAGCTCAGGAGGTGAAGCTAGGAGAGAGAATCTGCTCCTCAGCTCGGCAGAGCACGGGGGAGCTGGCAGGAGGTCAGAGCACGCACTGGCACGGCTTGCGCTTTTGTTGATCGTTAATAACCCAGGACTTTGGAGACCTGAATGGAGAAGGGAAATGAAGCCCAGCAAACGTTGGAGTCTAGCCTGTGGGAGCAGCTGCTGAGGCGCAGCAGAGAACGCTCACCTGAGCGGCTCAGGAAGCAGGTACGGGGTGGGGAGACCTACCAGCGAAGAATCCTCTTTCCTTTCAGAACATGACTTATGGTCTCCCAAAGGTTTGTTTAAAAAGTAGAAACAATATATGTATATGAGAAAGGAGCAGGTAATATTAATACAAAGAAACAGACTCAGCCTGAGTTGTGCTGATGACCTGCTCAATCAAGAGTTTTTCTCTCCAGCATGAAACAGGAGAGAAAAAGTTTCTCTCAGTTACTAGTGTAGATGACCAAATGAGAGTTTTATTCTGAGGGTTGCTTTAGAAAAAAAGGTCACGCAAAATTATGCAGCATTTAAGTTAAAACTGTCTTAAAAATTGGCAGATGCTGAATGAACTGCAGATGTTCTGTTTTTTAGAATAGTTTAAAGACAGTTGAGCAGAAACTAGTTTTTCAGCTTGACTGTTGCTATGTTTTCATATTTCAGAGCCAACAAGGTGCTTGCTAATTTTTGCTGGCGTTAGTAAGAAAGGAGGTGGATGTATAACAGCTGTGAAATATCCAGAAATTGACTGGGATCTGGAGTGAAGGCTAAATGCACTAATGCTCTCTCCATTAAGGCAGGCTGCCTCTGCTCGGCTTCTAAGTCAGGGAATTGGAGAGCAGTGTGAAAGTCAAGTGCGAATCCTGCATGTTTGTCATGGAGTTGGGGGTGGGGGCGGGTGCAGAGGATTGGAAATTGTCACAGTGACCTTTCACACTCAGAAGCAGCAAGCAAATGGGAAGGACCACAGGGTTGGGGCCGCATGAAGCTAATTTAAAAACTGACTTGTGCTTTCTATGATTGTAGCTGAGTCTCAGCATTCTTTTCTGTTAGCAAAGTTTAGGGCTTGGATAAGAGCAGCAGAAGAGAGCAGAGACCATCTCAAACCTGGGTTCCTCAATCGTGTCCAGCCCTCACCTCTCACGGGCACGGGGATGATGTGACATGTTTTCCCCTAGTGAAGTGGTCAGAGTGTGGTAGAACTGGGCTGACCTGAGGCACGTGTGGTCAACCTGGGAGGAAGAACGTCAGGGGTAGGGAGGGAACCTTTTCAGTAGAATTCTCCAGCCCTGTGAGCTGAGCTTTGGAGAAAGCCCTGTTAGCCATAGGGTTGCATCTGAGAAGGCAGACGTGGGAGCAGCTTTGGGTACTGCACACTGGTTGACTGTCATCCTCACATTATGATGGCCAAGTTTTGTGGCTTTGCTTTTTAGTCCTGGAGGACGGGGAGTTGGCTGTATTTGGTTGGGCAAGCCAGCCCATGCCTTATCGCTAGACTGGTTTCTCAGCAGCCTTCCAGGGGAGCAGCAACAGCGCCCCCTGTGGTCTTTTAGGGAACTGCCCATTCCCGCTCCACAGTCAGGTTTTCTTTCCTGCTATCCCCTTGTAGGAGTCTCTTTTGTCTCCCATCCTTGAGACTAATCTGTCCCAGGTGTCCTCTGCAGTGAATTAAGCTGAGCTGAGGGATCAGCTCCTTCCGAGGGTCCATTCTGGAAGCAGTCAGGGGTCAGCACAGTGTGGCCCCAGGGCCAAATGCACCTCGCCCTGGCTTGTTGGTATGGCCCCAGAGCTAAGCATGTGTTTCACATTTTAAAGGGCTGAAGAAACAAAGAGGATGAAAGGACAGAGATACATGTGACCCACAAAGGCACCCTAAAGTGTTTTCTATCTGATTTTTAAAAAACATTGGCTCACCCACATGTTGGGTTTTTCTTTTTTTCTTTTTTGCGGTTTTGGCCACAGGTGCCGCCCTACGTGTTGGTTTTTAATATCATTTATAAGTAGCATGATCAGCAGTTGGATACAGGTCATTAAGTCCCCTACAGTTTGAATGGGCTGTGGTTTGAAAAACTGATTTTAGTTTCTTAGTCCATATTAAATGGAACTGTAGTCTGCAGAAGGGTAGATTCCAAGTGATGAAGTTAAAGATTTTCTGCAGGGTCCAAACAGCATTTGGTGCTGCCACACTGTAAAAGAGATGTTATTTGTAGTAATAATAATAATAAACATACAAAGTTTGTTGGATATCATGTTTTCTAAAATTTAAAACAATGTTTCTTTATGGCTCTATAAGAAAGCTTATTGTAGGCCCGCCAACCTTAGCCCTGAATGTGCTGTTCTCTGTCCAACACAATATTTCATTGTTAATGTCATTTGTAATGAAGGAAGAGAAAAATCTGGTGACCTTGTTCATGTTTAACTTGTGTCAAAACTGCAGGCCTTGGATATGGATCTGACATCTGTAAGTAGCTTTTTCTCCATTGCAGAAAGGCAGGAAAGCTTCTCTCAGAGACTGTAGTTTACTAAGGAAAATAAAACAGTGGATATATTTTTTTCTCTAGGACATTTCAACCCTCTATCCTCCTGTATTTGGAAATTGGATGCTGTCAGTGGAGAAGAATGGGGGTGGAACCTCGTTTGACAGATGAAAACAAGTGAGGAAGGGTGAGAAAACAAGTGAGAAGGAAATAGGAATAGTGTGGTACCCCACAGGAGGCAGGCCTAGAAAATAAGATGGCGTCTGTACACAGGACAGGTTGGCTGTCAGAACTGGGAGGGTGGGTCCTTTAACCAACCATGGCAGCAAGGCAGCACCTTTGTGTTTAGAAAAGGGGTTGGCTCTGAATTTAGAGATTAAGCAACCTGCTGTTCCTGTATGCACTGGAATTTCAGACATAGTCAGAAACCTGATTTACGTAACTGTTGAAACTCAACTGGAAGCCAACCAAACTGAGGCCTTGGCTCCATAGGCAAGGGGCAGTTAGGAATCACAGCACGTGATGGAATTTATCAAGCTTGCCCAAGAGGGAGTGGCGCTGTGTGGTCAGATTCAATGGGGCAGGCTCTGGGGAAAAGGGTTGGGTTTGGGTTCCCAGAAGGCCATGATTGGAGGCTGAGTAACCTCTTCCTCTCTGCATGAGTTGGCATTGTGTGTCAAAATTCTAAAACTACCTTGTGTCTCAAGGGAGCAGAAGGGCCCGTTTTGCTTCTAAGCTGTACAACCAAGCTCAGTCATAAAGAGGCAGAAGCCACCAGGCAGTGTGACCACTAAAGTGGCACACAAGCCAAGAGCCGCCTTCAGTGGGCCAACTCATTACTACTGTGTTGTGAGGGCTGAGTGTTCAAGGCTCTGGACCATCTGCTCCCTCGCTTTGGCTACTGCAACAGGGCCAGAATCTGACATTCCTTTATTACCTTTTTCCTGATGGTGAATAGAATGAAAGACCAAATTAGATAGAGATATATGTGCAAAAGTACGTAAATGTAGCCCTAGAGAAGAGGAACAGCCAAGCAACATACAAGTTGTTTTGAATTAGAGAAAACTTGCTAAGTGGCTGGCAGGGGATCCTTTTGTGTGGCTTCGTGTTTGTAGACATGTTGTGTGTCTTTCCTAAGAATGTTTGTAAGCAATATACTCTCTTACTTCCAAACATGATTTCTATATATTCCCTGCGATGGATATGGGGGGTGTAGCCCAAGATTCCTCACACTGCGGAGGTCCTGGCTGGAGCTCTGCCTTCTTCTCAGTGGCCAGGGAACACAGTGACAGCATCCTCCCTCCCTTGCCATGGCTCCTGATGCACATGGCTAGAGTATGTTCTGTTTTTCTGTTGGCTTTCCTGCCCCTTGTCAACCCATCTGATGCAGGTTGCCTTCATTTGTTAAATCCAGGTGTGTGTGGGCACGCAGCCCAGTGGGACTCCACAGATGGCCTCAGTAGGGCATCAGTCTCAGCTTAGAAACAGGGTCTCTGGGCCATGAGTGAGACCATGACCGAGGTCAACCTGGGACTCTAGGTCTGCCTTTCCTTTCATGACCTCCTCATGAAAAATCAGTCCACCTACATTTCACATGCACCAGAGGAATGTGGCACTTAGAAGGACCGAAAGTGACTTTCTTTGATAAAAGAGAAGAATCAATTTTTAGTCTATATTTCTGGTGATTTCAAGGTTTGGAGTCTATTAGGCAGGCTTAGCCCTTTGACTGCAGAGCACTCAGATGTGGAATGTGCCACTGGAGGCCTGCAGCCGTCACAGCAGGTGTCACCACACTCAGCGCCATACTGGACTTTTTTGGTTTCTTACGCATCAGAATAATTTACCCAAGTTGGTTTCCATTTCAGTATTTTATATTTATGAGAAAAGTAATACGCAAACAAAATTTAAATTTGAAATAGATTCTACACTTTTGTTTTCCAGAATCTGTTTCCCCAGATTCTGAGGTACTTGGCAGTTTACTTTTTTATGAGAAGCATTTGGCCTCTAACTTCAAATTCTCCAACAATGATTGACTCTTTTGAACTTGACGACTCTTCGAATTTATCGTACTTCATATTTATATATACTCCCACAAGAATCCACTCTTTGCACGAATTATTTCGGGCACAACTGTGAAAACTATTGAGAATGAATCATGTGACACTTACAGACTCGAATCAGGTGACATAACTGTAATGTGTGTGGTCAGGTTTTGGTTTGCAAAATGAACAACACCTATAGGCGTTGTTCACAGTCAAAAGGTTAAAGAGGTACCTGGGATCATCTCTTTGCCTTTCTAGTTTCAACACTAATTTTCTTCCCAAATTAGAAGATGAAAGGACATTGTAAGTCGGCAGAGTAAGAAGTGAACTGAGGGAGGTGCTAAGTGACCCTTGAGAATGAATTTGGTTGAAAGCCTCTGCTTCAGTGCAACTCCTGAGACTACAGAGGGCTACACAGAACATGGGAGCAGGTTGTGCCCTTTAAATGGTAGACAAGTGGTCTTCTGTTTATCCATTGCAGCTTCCCAAGACTTGATCTTTTTAACAAAACTCATACATTCTTACAAACTCTCCACCTCCCAAAAAAGTGCTTCTGCAATGAACAGTTTAGAATCGCTGCACAAATAGGAGCCTTTGCACCAGGAGATGAGTGGGAGGAAATTCAGAGGTAGCACAGTTGACCTTCATTTGAAGGCATGAATCCCCAAGTTCATCATGGGGCCCTTAATGGACCAGCAACCCTTCACTCTTGCCTTTTGTGGTCATTTCTGCCCCCTTGGCAAAAGTGTTGGTATTTTCTCCTGCTGGTTGGCAACATCTGCAAGGGAGGGCCTGTCTTCCAAGGCACTCTGTCTTTAACTTGCCAAGTTCCACCTTTGTGTCAGCTTGCAACACTTGGACTCAAGTTCCCAGATGACTGCCTGTGGGGTAGAGAGTTGACTTTTGGCAGTAAGCTGCTGGCTTTGGAAAACATCACAGGTATTTTATTGCAACAGATGCAAGACAGTTTTGGCAGGGGAGCAATAAAGACCTGGAGGTGAAACAAAAAGTTGCCTCTAAGTGCTGCAGGAAGGGTGCAGTGTGGATTGGTAAAGCTAAGTCCTTTGCACAATCTTTTTTACAGGCTAGAACCTGCTTGACTTCAGTTTATCCCTCAAATGAGTCAAAGAACGTAACACTGAAGCTGAGAGATGTACTTGGGGATATCTTGGTACTTGAACGTTTTATTGGGGGCCTACTGGCTCTTCCAGACTGTGTGTGATGGAAATCCTGTTTTTTCATAACCCAGAGATGTCATATTCTTATGACTACTATGACTTTCTTAATGAGTTCATTAGGGTTACAGACATTTTAACATCTTAAAAGTGAGTAGAGTCAGCTGCTTCAATTGGAGAAGCATTAGTCCTCTTTATAGTCTTCTGGTGTCTCAATTAATTACATTTGCTGCCCCAGGGATTTCAGAATAAGGAGAGACCCTGCTATCAGTTTTAGTGTTGTAACCCCAACTCTGGGTTACTCTAAAACCTAACCAGTCTCAAAGCCAAGATATCAAACCTTGCAGACTAGTCACTCTTACAGGCTAAATCACAGTGAATAATCCAGTGCTGATTTTTTGTTGTTTTGTTTTCGAGACAGGGTCTGTTGCTTAGCCTAGAGTGCAGTGGCATCATCATAACCTACTACAACCTCAAACTAAGCAATCTTCCCCCTCAGCCTCCCAAGCAGCTGGAGCGACAGGTGTGTACTGCCACACCTGGCTAATTTTTTAATGTTTTGTAGAAACTGGGGTGTCAACTATTTTGCTGAGTCTGGTCCCTAAGTCCTAGCCTCAAGTTTTCCTCCTCAGCCTTCCAAAGTGGTAGGATTATAGGCATGAGCCACTGCACCTGGCCATAGCCCTGATTTTTAAGATTATTTTCATTTGATATGATTTACTGTGATAGACTCTTGCTATCCACAGGCTGACTCTCAAATCTGTGAGGTTTCCTCTGCTTTTAAATGATTTTCTTTCCTATGACCGTATCGTAGGTTATTAGCCCCAGAACCAGGTGTAGGAGGAAAACTAATCATAAGGAAAGATAAAGTCGTAACTAATCATAGTATGTTCAGACTGCAAGGCTTACAGGTCTGTTTTTCAGGTGAACAAATGTAGATAAATGCTCAGTGTGGCTGTTATCTTGTGTGTGCGTGTGTTGGGAGCAGGGGAAAGGCTGCCAGCTGCGGGCGATTTCATGGCACACACAGCAACTTGGGGACAGTGGCTATTTTTGAGCAAAACTCTTGATGTGAGACTGTGTCTCAATTTGTAGATCTGTTTTCTCTTTTGTAAACCATGTGGCCCAAATACACACTCTCATGATCTGTTTTCATCAGAGAAATGCCTCATGGTGTAGTAGCCACTTTCCTGGGAGAGTTCAAACCAAGTGACAGATGAACTCCCCAAGGCTGATGTGTTCAGTTCCCTTTTGCTTTCATGGCACTGGGGCCAGTGGGAGGGGAAAATAACCTTCAGAGCGGTCTAGATGCTTTAGATGTACGGTTTTGAAATTCAGAGACAAATCGATGTTGGCTTTTCCTGAAAATGGATCTTATTTTGAGGAACCACGGTTGACATGACTGAGAAAGTTTTGCTTATTTTTGGCAAGAAAACTACCCTGAAAAGATGCTTATGATCCAAGACACAGGGAGCCTGCCCGAGGCTGTCTGGCAGAGCAGGACAAACAGTGGAGACCTCAGTGTCAGGAGTTTGTGTTCAGCCCATGTTTGTACGGAAATACCTAGGCAGATAAAGAAAGCAGCTTCCTGCAGAATGGGATTATTTTAGTTACCCTGCGTAATGGTACTCAGAATGTACCGTGTCGTGTCTGTTTCAGGAATATTTAGATCTAATCTAAAGGGTCTGATCCAAAGTAATAAAACAACTAAGTGTTCAGCCGTGTGGGAGCCACTAGGCAGAAGCCACGAAGCCAAATGCAGGAGGGAGTGATTTGATCGGCCTGTGCTCAGACTAAGGACAGACAGACAGAGGCACGACATTCTCTTTATTCCTTTTGTGTGAGATCCTTAAGCATCTCTTTATCTTCACCTGGATTCTGTTAATAGATTTCAGGGGGACTGTGAACCTAGAAGAGAAGAAAAACAACTATAGCTCAAATTTAGTATTTCCTTCAATAATGCATGTTTCCAACAAAGTACAGTCACATTAGCAGCCTCTGTGTCTTTGTCACTGGGAGAAATGACACATGATTGGTAGCAGGTATTCTTCATTTACATTCCTTACTACTTTGAGGATGTCAGCTAATAAACTTGTTGCAATTAATGTAACAAAAAAGTATGTAGGTTATGATATTATACATTGTTAAATGTTTGGGATATTGTATTCTCACATAATTGATTTTCTTTGTAATCCTAAGTATTTTATATTTTTAAAAATATTAAGACTTTACCAGATAACCAGAGAAAGCGCATGGCATAAAAAGAGAGAGAGACTCTATCTTAGAGCTACTGTTTGATATTATTTACTTAGATCTTCATTTACCAGAGAAAAAAATATTTACCCAGGCCAGCACAGTGCGTTCTAACCTGTGAATCACCTGGGGATTTTGCTAAAATGCAGTAGATCTGGGGTGGGGCCTGAGACTTCAGCTTTTCTAACAAATTCACAGTATTCAGGCTGCAGCCTACAGCAATCCAAATAAAGACTTGTGTTTTGCAAACTCACTTCCTATAATTTTGATAGACCTCCGTTGTAGGTGATCACTTAACTACTGTAACACTTCATTGTGAGAAGAGACATGCTGGGGAGAGATTTGGGGAAAATCCTAAAACCCAGATTTCACCTGCTTTAAGGTGTACACATTCCCTCCTTTGGAGCCCAGAGTAGTTGCCAGCTGGGGAAGTTAATGGGGTGGAAGCTCAGGCCCTGGCAGAGGCTGCCAAGGTGAAGGGTGGGGTAGCAGAGTGTGCACGTGTCTCCCCAGGTGCCTGCCGCGGCATGCATCCCCTGGGAAGCTGCTGTGGCTGCCGCCTCAATGTGCACCAGGTGAGCTTTGAGCAGAGTCCGCCAGCTGCCGGCCTGCAGCCCCGTCCCTTAGCCCTGCCAGGCACAGAGGGGAGCAGATTTCCCATCTGATCCTGGTTTGTGTGTGGGGACCAGATGTTCTGCATGAGGGGCAGTATGCACATGGCTTTCTTCTTTCCTGAAGGGTGATTTATTAAGTGTGTCATTAGATGATGCAAGCTGTGATAACATTTTTGTAAGGTTTTCATAGATACTTGCAAGTCAAAGAAAAGTCCTTGGCATAGTGTGAGTGAGGGGAAAGTCCCTGTACCTCCATGGCCCAAGCAACCCTTTTTCACAACTAGCCTCTAGAGCCTCCATCCTGACCAACTATCTTCTAACATGATGCTTTTGGCCTTGGTTAAACCGCTTATGTCACATGGCCGGCAAGAGGCTTCACAGGATGGCTGCTGATGTCCAGAAATCTAATTGTGTCTGTTCAGTCTTACCTGGAGACTGACATTGAGCCTCCCAAATTCATCTGATTCCTTATGAAGCAGGATCTGTCCAGTGTCCAGAGGTGTTCCTGCCCTTTCTCTGTCTTCTGAGGGGAGAGGTGGCTGGGTGCGAGGACTTCACATGGAGTTAGTCTCAAGGACTGTCCTGGGCATCTAGACTCAGTGTCCTCTTCATGTGACTGTCCTGGGCATCTAGACTCAATGTCCTCTTCATGTGCAGGGCTCAAGAATCACACCAGAATTCTGTGTCTTTAAAGAGCTCGCACTTTCTTTTCCCTTGTTCTCTTCCATGCGGTACCCCCCTCCAGGTGTTCTGCCACTTTCATATTTCTGGACCCTGCCTGGGACCCCTTCTCCCTTGGCCTGGATCCAGGTCTACCCTGGGTCTCGGCTGCCTGTTTGTGGATCATCTGGAAGGAGGTGTGCTCGGGGATGGGGACAGGTGCACAGCCATTGTAGGGTGCTCCTTACTGTTTCTACTCCGTTACTCTCTTACGTTTAACTTCTTACTATTTCTACCCTCAAGGCCAACTCCCCATCACCCCATGAGTGTCGATCCAGCCTTGTGGCACCTCGTGGCTGGAAGTGGCACCTCATGGCTGGAAGAGTTTCCCCTGCCACGTGCTGCTTTACAGCCATCTGTGTCCCTGGCTCCTTGTGAACTGGGTACATCACCAGAGGCACTTCATGAAACACAGATTGCGGGACCCATCCTGCAGGGCTGGGTGGGGTTCAGGAGGAGAGGGCGGTAGTCATCTCTTGGGTGGTAGTCATCTGTTTCAGAATATTTTTCTGGCACTGCTGATTTGCCACAAATGGCAATGGGTGAGGTAGAGGACTCTTTTCTTATTTATGCTTCTCTTTTTTCTTTAAATTTTTAATGAACAATCGTCACCTTACAAAGCCATCTTTTTTTTTCTTCAAATGAAAGACTTCAGATTATGCTCTTAATCAGTCAAATAGATCTGTTATCCAAGACCCAGAACCTTTGTTTTATGGAGAAAAGTAAGGCTTTGAGAATGAACTGGTTGACTGGCACATCGGGACTGGACGACGTGGAAGCTACGGGATTAATGTACAAAGACCATACCCAGTAACCCATATATACTCTCTGCTTCTTGATCAGATCTGGTGTTTCCAGGGGCCTTGTTTCTGGGGCATTGTATTAGAACTGTCATAACCAAATGTCCACGGATGTGGGGCATTGGAGCAAATTCAACCCAGCCATCCTTCTTTAGCTCTGGATTAAAACATGACTAACATCAGCCAACCTGATGCTTTCACATCTGACAAGCAGAGGACCCTGGAAAGTCCAGGGTCCCCCACCTCTTCATTACACCACTTCATAATGCAGTGCCTCAACTTCCCCGTCTGTAAAACAACCTATCCCCCTTGCAGAGTTGGTGTGAAAATCAAATGAAAGGATGCATGTGAAGAGGGGCTTTGGGAAAGAAAAGTACCAAGCATTACATAATTCTAAAGCGCTCTCAGCACCTTCAGTAGTATTATATTCCCCTAAAGACTGGACATGTCTGCTGAGTGCCTGTAAACAGAATGGCTGCAGGTAGAAGAGACACTTTATTCCATTATAACCCAGTGAAAGGCCATTTGGGTGGGTGGGGGGAACAGTCGGGTTTTCCATATGTGTAGAAAGATATCACTTCTGAATTTCCTGATTAAAGTGGTTCTAATAGCCCATTAGTGAATCATTTCACACCCTCTGCCCTTTCCATGGCTGCTTTCCAGCTCTGCTCCAGAGCCAGGAATTGTCTGGGGGAGCAAGCTGGTACATGTAAGTCAGAGGATGTTTTTCTATCTGCTCAAAGGCAAAGACTGTCTTTTATGTCTCTCTTGCTGCTCTGGGTAGTTAAAAATGCTTCAAGATTTGTCATTTTCAGAATGGCAGGGGTTTTGACCTTGTGTCCCAGACTAGATTATGAGCCAGACAGATTTTAATATCTGTAAAAAGTTTGTGCAACTTTTCCAACAGCTAGATAGCCCTAGAATGGATGAAGCTTTACTTTCCTCCCCAGGAAATGATACAGCTTGGGGGTGATGGGCACCAGTCTGTGGTAATTAACCTTGATGATATTAAGTACCCACTATATCTCCATATAGATTTCTTTTCTTGCTTAAAAAAAATTGTATAATTTGGAGAGGCAAAGTATAAAAACAGTAACTGTATATAAAACATAAGAAATTAATTCTAATTAAAGGGGTACGTGATTTGATAACACATGCCACGTGCTTCCTGGAGGATGCTTCTGGCTCTGAGATCCTATGATTCTGTGAACAGTCCCGGTTGGAATGGTTTGGAAAGAGTTCATGAGAGAAGCTGTTCTTAAACTGAGCCTTGATGCGTTAGTAGGATCTGTGTAGGTAGAAGAGAAATCCCTTCCCAGAGAGTGAAAGTACAGCATAGAGGCACCGGGATGAGGTGGTGCCCTGTGGGCTTGGTGTGAGAAGTTTCATGCTAATGAGAAGAGGCAGGGAGGAGATTCATCTTGTAGACACTTGTAGGTTGCTCTGATTAGTTCTAAAAGGAAAGAGGCCGGGTGCCTGTAATCCTAGCACTCTGGGAAGCCGAAGTGGGCAGATTGCCTGAGCTCCAGTATTTGAGACCAGCCTGAGCAAGAGCGAGACTCAATCTCTAAAAATAGCCAGACATTGGCTATTTTGTGGGGGCGCGGGGGGCGCCTGTAGTCCCCAACTACTCAGGAGGCTGAGGCAAGTGGATTGCTTATGCCCCAGAGTTTGAGGTTACTGTGAACTATAACACCATGGCATTCAACCCCAGGGAGACTGAGAGGCTGTGTCTTAAAAAACTTAATTAAAAAAAAAAAAAAAAAGGAAAAAGAGGGAATGAAAAAGACTTGAGTAATAGAAATTGTGTTAGATGGTTTCAGTCCTTTTCCTTTGCTTAGAAACCCATTTACCAAATGCCAAACTGCTGAGAGTCTGCATTAGAATTACCTGGAAAAAAATTTATTTTTTATTTCAGATTAATGTGAGGGTACAAATGATTAGGTTACAGTGTTTGCATTTGTTAAAGTCCCTGTAGGTGCACCGTAAACCCTTACGTTGTGCCCATGAGGTGAGAGCACACCAATCCCCCTCTGTCTGGGAAATTTTTTAAAAAGAAAGTATTCCTGGCTTCTTTTCACCTCTAGCCCCAGGTTCATTATTTCAGAATCTTAGCAACAATTGGAGGCAGGGGTAGAAATAGGGTAGAGAAGCTTAATTTTATTTGTTTGGAAGTTCAAGTGCAAGCTACTTTGGAAACGATGTCATTTTCTAGGAATTTCATCTCCATGTATGACCCAAGGACAATGTAAGATAGCACTTAAAATTCTCTTCTTCAATCTGTACAATCCTAGCAAGGAACAGAAAACAATTCTGGCTCATTTAAAGCTAAAAGGAAATTTAAAGACATAACATTGGAAAGCTCTTAGAAGCCAGTGGAAGTGTCAAGGTCATTTCTCTTCAAGGTAGCCTTTTCACCTAGCCCCTACCAAATTTGCAGCATTCCTGGTCCTTCCCTGCCTCAGAAGAAGGGACAGTGCTAGGTGTTTGGAAAGTTTTTGTTTTATGAAGTCAAATATCATCTGCCCTTCATATTTTGTCAGTGGTACCAAATCTATAACCTGTGCCATCCTGTAACACCTTCTTGATGTAATCACTTAAAGATTTGTATATAAAACCGTCACATCCCTCCTACACACCATCTCCCCAACCATGTCCCCTTCCCCATATTGTCCTTTCTGGACTAAGCACCTTTAGCTCTTCAGATGCTCATCCTGAGAAAGGATTGCCATTTAAAAATGCCAGAACTGAATGAAATTGTCTACATGTCAGGATTGTCACCTGCTCTGGTAACAGTTTACTTCTCTTAATGCAGTCAGACACTGCAGTGCCTTTGCAGTTGGCTCGGTCATGAAATTAAGTGGACTGTCCTTGAAAACCCACAGGTTTTGCCTAAAACTGTGTGGGATTTGCTTAAAAAACCCTTTGGGATCAGAATCTGCCCTAGGAGCCTGGAGCCACCATCCTGCCACCAGCATTATACTCTGTTAATTTGATTCGCTTGAGAGAATTCTCCCCACTGCTCTGTGGAAGGAGCAGTGAGAGTGAGATCTACCTGCCGGAGATAACAAAGAGCTCCAACCAACCAGGAAGACTCAGTTGCATAGACTTTATTTCCATTAAGTGGATCACCATACAGAAGCAAATAAATAATTGTCATGCTGTTGATGGAGAAAGAAGATGGTATAGGTAGACAGCGTGAGAGTTTGGTTTACAAGATTACTGTTTATTGATATTATTTTCAAGTCAAAATTATTAAAATACATGCTTTTGTTCTTTTTTGATACATTAAATGTGTTTATAAGCTTAATTTATAAAGAAAACTTACAAGACAATGAGAAAAACGTAAACATTGCGACAGGCAAATGGGAATAAGTAATTCACAAAAAAGAAAAATAAATCATCAATAAACATGAAAAAAAGATTTGCTGCTGGATTTTTAAGTTTCAGTACAGTTGGGGATAAAAGTGTTTTGTTACGTGGATACATTACATAATGTATAATGCTGAAGTTAGGGTTTTTAGTGTACCCATCATCAGGTCTTTATCCTTCCCCCCTTTCTTGGTTTCCCAGATCCATTACGGTAATTCATGGCCTAGTGTGTTCCTCATTTGGCTCCCACTTGTAAGTGAGAACATGTGGTGTTTGTTTTCCCTTTCCTGAGATACTTCATTTAGGATAATGGTCTCCAGATTCATCCAAGTAACTGCAAAAGACATTTTCATTTGTTTTTATGGCTGAATAGTACTCCATAGTATACACACACACACACACACACACACCACATTTTCTTTATATATATATTAAATTTCATATTAATATGAGGGTAAAAATTGTTTAGGTTACATTGTTTGCATTTCTGAGGTAAAGTTCAAGTTGTAGTTGAGCCCTTCATTCATGGGATGTGCTGTATACCCTTCCACTGAGCCCATTAGGTGAGAGCTTACCATTCCTTCCCTCCTCCCCTCCTCCCCTCCTCCCCTCCTCCCCTCCTCCCCTCCTCCCCTCCTCCCCTCCTCGCTGCCCACCTTCCCATCCCCTTGAACATACTTGTTTTTCTCTTGTATGGGGGTGTAATTGTTTTTCTGTTGGTTTTGTATTAGTACTGAGTACATTGGATGCTTGCGTTTTCCTTCTTGTATACCACATCTTCTTGATCCACTTCTCAGTTGATGAGCACTTATCTGATTTCATATCTTTGCAATTGTGAATTGTGTTGCAATAAACATTCACAGAAATGAGATTGCTGGATTGAATGTAGATTGACTTTCAGTTCTTTGAGGAATCTTCATACTGTTTTCCATAGCAGGCATGCTAGTTTACATTACACTACCTGGCTAGTTTTTCTGTTTTTAGAGGTGGGGTTTTACTCTTGTCAGGCTGTTCTTGAACTCCTGAGCTCAAGCGATCCACCCGCCTTGGCCTCCCAGAGTGCTCAGATGCGTGAGCCACCATGCCTAGTCTCTCACTGTGGTTTTAATTTTATTTCCCTGATGATTAGTGATGTTAATCATACTTTTCATGTTTGTTGAACATTTGCCTAATATTCTTTTGGGAAAAAAATCTGTTCATGTCTTTTCTCTTTTGTTCAATTTTTTTTTTAATTTTGGGGACAGCGTCTTACTCTATCGCCCAGGCCAGAGTGCAGTGCATCATCATAGCTCACTGCAACCTCTCAAACTCCTGAGACTCAGTTATGGCTCGACCTCTCTAGTAGCTGGGTCCACAGGTACACACTACCACGCCTGGCTAATTTTTTATTTTTTTATGTAGAGACGTGGCTCTCATTCTTTCTTTCTCAGACAAGTCTCTGGTTTCAAACTCCTGGCCTCAAGTGATCCTCCTGCCTTGGCCTCCCAGCGTGCTAGCATTATAGACATGACCTGCCACACCAGCCTTGCTTACATTTTGATGGGGCTGTTTGGTTTTATTTCTTGCTGACTTCTTTCAGTTTTTTGTAGATTCTATATATTAGTTCTTTATCATATACAGAGTTTGTGAATATTTTCTCCTATTCTTTAGGTTGTCTGTTTATTTTGTTGATTTCTTTTGCTATACAGAAACTTTTCAATTAAGTTCCATTTATTTATTTTTGTTATTGCTGGATTTGCTTTTGGGGTCTTAGTCATAAATTCTTTGCATAGGCCAATGTCCAGAAGAGTTTTTCCTATTATTTTCTTCTTGCATTATTATGGTTTCAGGTCTTAAATTTAAGTCTTTCATTCATCTTGGGTCAATTTTTGTATATGGTGAGAGCCTCTGGGATCCAGTTTCATTCTTCTACATATGGCTAAGTTTTCAGTTTTCTAAGAACGATTTCTTGAAGAGGGCATCCTTCCTCCACTGTGTGTGTGTGTGTGTGTGTGTGTGTGTGTGTACATATATACGTATATACCGTATATACTCGAGTATAAGCCGAGTTTTTGGCACAAAATTTGTGCCGAAAAACCCGAACTCGGCTTATACTCGGGTCATACAGGTTATTTGATTTGGTGTGTGCATGCACCTAATCAAATGCACATAGTCTCCAGTCTTCTGCCGTCTGCTTGAGGGGGCGGTGCTTCAG
>CAUYPK010025432.1:0-19838 GCA_963574355.1 Loris lydekkerianus | reverse complement strand
TTCTGCCCTACCCACCCTACTCCCCAGACCTCTCGCCAACCGACTACCATCTTTTCAAGCACTTCGATAACTTTCTCACTGGTAGAACTTTTGCCAATCAGGACCTAGCAAAAACGGCCTTTGTTGACTTCATCGAATCCCGAGCACCCAATTTTTATGCCGACGGAATTAATCAACTTGTGTTACATTGGCAAAAGTGCACTTATTCAAATGGCGCTTATTTCAATTAAATTGAATATTCACTGAGATATTACAGTTTAAATTAGACTCATAACAACGGACAAAACTTTTGAAATGACCTAAATATCTATCTCTTCTCTCAGCTCAGCTCCCCTCCTTCAGCTTTGTTGGGTTCTTTCTGGCCATTATCTCTCCCTCTGGACTGGAATTTCTGTTGAAAGCTGGCTCCAGTCAGCCGTTATTTCTCATCCCCCCTTTTTCTTGTTGAATGTGGAAATTGGAGTTAGGGAAAGTAGCCAACCCACAGATTTAGCAAAACATAAAACACGTTGAAACCAAATGGGTAAATAAACAGACAAAAAAGCTAGCAGACATACAAGCACACAGATGCACAATCAGAAACAAATAAACATACAGACAAAAACAGCAACAAAAACGATGATAGTCATAAAATAATTTTTAAAAAATTCTAAAAATCTAATGTAAGCACTCTCAGCAACCATAAGAAGGGAAGAAGAGGAAGAGAAAAAAATAGTATTAATAAAAAATTAAAAATTTTTAACAATCACTCCTACAGGAAAAGGATAAAAAAGAGAAAAATAAATAAAAAAATAAAAAGTAAATTAAAAAAGGCACCAACCACAAAAATATTATTCATATATATATTTATATATATAAACATACGACTATACATATGACATAGGGGTCAACTTTAATAGGAATATATTTGTATTGCAATATACTTTCTGGACACCAGGTGGCGATGTGAGTGGTTCCTAGGCTTATACCTGATTTACAGTTTAGCTGTTACCACAGTTACCTTCATACCTAGCCCATAGAAGGAGGTGTCTGTGTTAGTAGACATTTCTGAAGTTTAGAAATATTTCTGTTTCCTGACTGTCTGCCTAACATCAACTGTCCTGCTCCAGACGCACCCCTATCTGACCTCTAAATTCAGGGCAGGAGTCCACCCTCACCAACTTTTCCACTCAGCTCCTAGTTTACCCTGGAACTAGGAACCACAATCTTCTGTGCTAGAGGGGCTAGTTGCCACCGGCGCCTTCTACCTCAGCAGCGCCAAGACTTTTCCATCAATTTCCACGGATCAGGATTACACCTTTCAGTCCAGCAATCCACCAGTTCGCTGCACAAACTGAACTGCCAGTCCACACCAATATTTTCTGCCAGGAATGATCTAGTTCATTCATTCACATCTGCTGTTCTGGAAAAAGGTGTGCATGGCAGTCGCCACTTAAGACATTTCAAAATGTGTCCATTTCCTAGGCGGGATCCTTTCCACTTAATTTTCTATCAGGCTGCCTAGCCCTCTGCCACCCAAAGGGCACCCCTTTCTGGTCGCCAAATTCCACTCAGGAATCCACACTTCACCAACTTTCCACAAAATACCTCGTTTCCCCACGAACTGGGAACTGCAGTCCTCCCTAGGGAAGGGGCTGGTTCCTGCCGCCTCTAGCAGCCAGCTGCCCGCATAGGCACCACTTCCACAAAAAGACTGAAATTTCTCCAGCAGATTCCACAGCTCTGGATCACACCTCAAGTCCAGAAATCCACCATTTTGTTGCACACCCCTAGCTGCCTGTCCACACCAGCACCCCACTCGGGGGAAGATCCACCTCTCTCACTCTCACCTGATGATTGAGAGTTGGGCTAAACATCTGTCCTGTTTGCCATCATGCTCCAGCTCTCTATCTGGTTATTTTAGCTTTATAAACAGATTTAGTTTTGATATTATTGGGGATTCATTGCAATGGTCTCTGAATCTTTTGAGACATGTGTCCAATTGTAAACGCAGGACCAACTGGGTGCATTTTTTTTAGAGAATAGCTATTTTCTTCTCAGGTGGTTGTATTCAGACATTGGTCAGCAAAGCACGATTATAGCTGAAGACCAATCCAAGCCGTAACCTGCCAGGGCATGAGTCTAAGAGAACAAAATGCTTTCCCATTTACAGGATGTTCTTCCTGAGAAATTCAGCCTCACCCTTCAGGAACCATGGATGAATCCTATGCTGTAGATAACCAGCACAATCAATGGTCATTACTTTTTCTCTCTGAGTGACACAGCTGCCTGGGCCTAGTGACAGCTATCCCTGTGCTCTAAGGCTGCTGCTGGTACTGTCCTTCTGTGGCCGTGTAGGAGTCATCCCGGACTCAAATAATCAAATGTTAGCCTCTCTTCTGCCTTTTCTTCCCAGCACATTTTCATAATGCCACAGAGCTCATCTGAGCAGTTCTCCACACCGGACATTCAGTGGCCCTGGGCCAGGTGGCCATCGTGCTGGCATTAGTTCTCCCTGGAGGGAATTTTCCTATAGGTGATGATTTCATATAGGCAAATTCCAAAGGACTACACATCAGACTTAATAGTAAAACAACCAAAGTTGATTGCTTCTGGAGCTCTCCACTTACTAGGAACTTAGAACCTTCCCTTGCCATGTTCTCTTATCCTCAATTATTCCAGCAAGGCCACAATCTGCAATTTTGCACATGAGTGACTTGGAGATCAGGACACTGGCTGCTCACAAGTCTGTCTCTGTGAATGTAGTTCTTCTGCTCAGTGTACGCCATCCCCTCTGCAATCAGAGCAGAAAAGTCAAGGAGCTTTGGAAGCAGCACTGTGCCACCTTCATCAATCTTCAGGAAATCCAGCTAACAGCCTTTGGCTATATACCTGGTGATGATGCAAATGGGCTCCTCCCTTGTGACCACAGCGTAAAGTCTTACGAGCTTGTTGTGCTGGAGGGTCTTCATGAAGTTGGCTGCTTGAAGGAAGGCCTGAACAGACATGGTGCCTGGTTTCAGAGTTTTTACAGCCACCTTGGTACTATTGTTATAGTAACCCACCCAGCTTTCCCCAAACTCTCCAATGCGGGGCCTTTTTACCAACTGTATGGACTCTGGAGTTATCTCCCAAGCATCTTTATCCCATGGCTTCTGTGGCTTGGGACTAATGCATGTCTCCTCCAGCCTTCTGTAGAAGCCATCTGACTGCTTTTGGTAATGCTTAATCATGTCACTGATACAGGGAAAAGTGATTCATGGAGAGATGCAACGACCCCTCCATCGTCCAGACTTCTAATTTTGTAGTGCTGAATCACATCACCATGCACAGGGTCAGAGTCTCGGACAGATGGAGAGAAGCTTCCTTTTAACGTTTCACTTTCTCTGATAATAAAAGATCCAGAGCTTTCCCCTGGAGCCAGAACCTACCCTTCTGCATCCTTCCTGGTTATATAAAAACCATTCTTCTCGGCAGCACCCGTAGCTCAGTACGTAGGGGGCCAGCCACATACACGGAGGCTGGCAGTTCGAGCCTGGCCTGGGCCTCCTAAAACAACAAGGAAAACAGCAACAACAAAATAGCCGGGCGTACCTATAGTCCCAGCTACTTGAGAGGCCGAGGCAAGAGAATTGCTTAAGCCCAAGAGTTTGAGGTTGCTGTGAGCTGCAACGCCACGGCATTCTACCGAGGGCCACAGCTTGAGACTGTCTCAAAACCAAAAAAAAAAAAAAAAAAAGGCACTCTTCCGTTTCTGAGGTGTCCACTTGGGATGCATAGTTGCTGGGATGGAGGGAGCCTTCTCCCTTTGTTGAAAGGGACTTAGCTTTCCATAGTTCTCCACGCTCCTCCCAGGCTTTTGTCTTTTCTTCTTTCTTGAAAGTCAAGTCATCTAGCTGGATGTTCCACAACGTCTCCATGCTCCTCCTCTGTCCTGGTAAAAGCTGCGATTCTGGAACTGGCCTTTGCTGTTTAGTGGACGCTGGATCTGTCACATCAATAGTTTGGTCAGTATTATGTACTGGTTGAGTCTTCAAATCTACTCGGTCATCATTCAGATTGTCTTTCCTTTTTGATTCTATACATCCCGTATTTCCCACTCTTGGTGAAAGTTTGGGGGCCATGTTGGCGGAGCTCTGCATGGACTTGACTTCAGAGGAGGGGCACGTAGGGACAGCCGGGGCTGGAGGTTGCTACCATGTGCAATTTAAATTCTAATTTTACAAGCATATAGACTGGCAGTGTACATATTATTTGTCACATTCCATGTACAGGCTTTGTCCAGCATGCTGTCTGGTATGGGGACATTTAAATTTTAAATTTTCTTAGTCCTAGCTAGGGATACAATATAGCACACTGGCTAAGTGTTTGGGCCTGAGAGTCAACCATTCTATAGCCTAAGTTTGTTAAGCTCCTTATTATGTGCCAGGCTCTGGTCTAGGTTGTGGGGTAATAAGCAGTAAACAACACAACCAAGAGCCTGCCCTTACAAAGATGAATCTAATGGAAGATACAGACCATAAAAATATAAACAATGTAGGGCCACGCCTGTGGCTCAGTGAGTATGGGCCCACCCCATTTACCACCAAACTGCAGCAAAAAATAGCCAGGTGTTGTGGCAGGCACTTGTGGTCCCAGCTACTCGGGAGGCTGAGGCAAGAGAATTGCCTAAGGCCAGGAGTTGCTGTGAGCTGTGATACCACAGCACTCTACCAAGGGCATCAAAGTGAGACTCTCTCTCTTAAAAAAAAAAAAAAAAAAATTTATATATATATAGATAGATAGATAGATAGATACACACACACACAATGTAATAGTACTATAAAGAAAAATAAGACAGGACAATTGGACACAAAGTGAGCTGGTGACTTTAGATAAAGGAGTCAATGCAAGCTTCCCTGAGATTGTATTTGAGTAGAGACCTGAATGGTGTAAAGAAGTCAGCATGAGCATCTTTAGAGGACAAATAAAACCTAGACCTTTAATTTTCTATTCTGGAAACCTTAGACAAGCTACCTAATTTCTGAGTTTTTACTTCACCATTTGTAAAACTGGTATCATAATACTTTCAGGTTGTATTAAGGATTAAATGATATATGTGTGAAGTGCTAACACAGAGTCTGAAATATGAGGTCTGACAATTAAGTTCACAAACTTCCCACCTTGCACTTACATTGCCAGCACTGTACAAACAGCTCGGTAAGGTTTCATAACCCCTTCCATTAACATCTCACAGCTGCATCCAGGTCCACCTATGGTGGTATCTTGCTGAGTGTTGTTCATTATTGTTGTTGCATGTTTTTGTTTGCTGTTGTGAGAATGCTGGGACTTGAATGAGAGCAATGAACAAACAGTAAATTTCTTGTTAAACTTGGCAAGAGTGAAAATAAAACCAGGAACATGTTAGTCCAAGTTTATGGGAATGATGCCAGGAAGGGAATGTCAATGTACAAATAGATGAAACATTTTTCTTTTCTTTTTTTTTTTTTTTGGAGACAGAATGTCACTTTATCACCCTCGGTAGAGTGCTGTGGTGTCACAGCTCACAGCAACTTCCAACACCTGGGCTTAGGCGATTCTCTTCCCTCAGTCTCCGGAGTAGCTGGGACTACCAGTGCCTGCCACACGCCCGGCTTTTTTTTTTTTTTTTTTTTTTTTTTTGAGACAGATCCTCAAGCTGTCACCCTAGGTAGAGTGCCCTGGCATTACAGCTCACAGCAACCTCCAACTCTCGGGCTTAAGTGATTCTCTTGCCTCAGCTTCCCCAGTAGCTGGGACTACAGGCGCCCACCACAACGCCCAGGTATTTTTTGGTTGCTGTCATCATTGTTTGGCAGGCGGGCTGGATTCGAACCCGCCAGCTCAGGTGTATGTGGCTGGCGCCTTAGCTGCTTGAGCCACAGGCACCGAGCCACCCGGCTATTTTTTTTTTGTTCTTGTTGCAGTTTGGCCGGGGCCAGATTCAAACCTGCCACCCTCGGTATATGGGGCCTGTGCCCTACCCACTGAGTCACAGGTGTCGCCTAAGATGGAACATTTTTCTGAGGGAATAGAAAGCATCACTGATGAAGAGAGGTCATGGCAGCCAGTAACAAGAACCGACCAAAACCTTGCAAACATTTGTTGAATTATGTGTCAAAATCATCAGCTGATTATGACAAGTATAGCAGACCAAGAAGACATCAACAGAGAAACAGGAAAATCTGCACTGAAAATCATGGCAAGAGAAAGGCATGGCTATTACCTAGCTATTTTTTAAAGAGACAGGACCATTATTAGTTGTGTGACATTCTTTTTGTTTGTTTGTTTTTGTTTTTTTGCAGTTTTTGGCCAGGGCTGGGTTTGAACCCGCCACCTCTGGCATATGGGGCCAACACCCTACTCCTTTGAGCCATAGGCACTGCCCAGCTGTGTGACATTGTAAAGGAATCAAGTAATTCATAATGCTTGAGCTCAGGAATTCACAGAAATGAAAACTTGGCACACAAATAACTATATTGAAACATCTTCCCTACTCACCTGATCTGGTCCCCAGTGACCTTTTTTTTTATTTTTTCAGACAGTCTCAAGCTATTGTCCTGGGTAGAGTGCCTGACATCATAGCTCACAGCAATCTCCAACTCTTGGGCTCAAGTGAGCCTCTTGCCTCAGTTTCTCTATTTTTTTTATTAAGTCATATACACATAGATCATGAATACATTTACGCATATGTGGGGTACAATGTGTTGATTTTTTAATATAATCTGATGTGCTTATGTCAAGTTTTTCTATTTTTAGTAGAGATGGGGTCTCACTCTTGCTCAGGCTGGTCTTGAACTCCTAGACTCAAATAATCCATCGCCTTGGCCTTCCAGAGTGCTAGAACTACAGGTATGAGCCACCATGCCCCAGCCTAAAGCTACGAGATTAATCCTCTTAATTCAAAGCTCTAACCTTATCATTCCCCTAGTTTGAAGATCCTTAATGGTTTTTCCTTTCTTTAGTCCCAACGCAAACTGGATCCAATTCTTCAATTCTCTTTACTCACTCATACTACAGTAAGAACTACTTCACTTCATGCCTTATTCTAATTTTCCTACTTTTATTATGCAGTTCCATCTTCCTAGATTCTCACCACTTCTGAAGATCTAAATTCTTCCAGTTTTTCAAGATCAAAGGTTAACTACTGAATGAATAGCTTTCCCCAGTGTCTCTATATGGTATGTTCTTCTTTATTCTTTTTTTTTTTTTTATTAAATCATAAACACATAGATCATGTACACATTAATGCATTTATGGGGCACAATGTGCTGACTTCATATAGAATTAGGAATGTTTACATCACACTGGTTAATATATATCTCATCTTGTTTCTCTTTATTCTTTAAAACCCAGCCCAAACATTTTTTCTTTCCTATACCGTCTGGAAACTATGTTAATCATTCTTGATCTCTGCTTCCAAAGCATACTGAAGTATAAAAAAGGGACTGCAGGCTCAGTGCCTGTAGCTAGGACACCAGCCACATACACGGGAGCTGGCAGGTTCCAACCCAGCCCAGGCCTGCCAAAAAACAATGACAACTATAACCAAAAAATAGCCTGGCGTTCTGGTGGGGGCCTGTAGTCCCAGCTACTTGCGAAGCTGAGGCAAGAGAATTGCTTAAGCCCAAGAGTTTGAGGTTGCTGTGAGCTGTGACGCCACAGCACTCTACCCATGGCAACAGTGAGACTCTTGTCTCAAAAAAAAAAAAAAAAAAAAAGAGTGAGAGAATGCAATTTTTTTTTTTTTTTTGTGACTATCTCCCTACTAAATTCTTAGCTTTTCAAAAGCAAATGGAAGATCTGGGTGTAGTGGGATGTGCCTTTAGTTCTAGCTAATGGGTAGGCTGAGGTAGGAAGATCACATGAGCCTAGGAGTTTTAATCCAATCTGGGTACCATAGCGAGACCTCATCTATTAAAAAAAAAGAAAAAAAGAAACAAGCGGAAGATAATTTTAATCGTTGCATCTTTGTTATCTAGCATAATACCTTGCACAAAGACATCTATGATAAATCTCTATTGACTGAGTGAACCTTTTTTTTTTTATTGTTTCAGGTTGGGGGTACAACAAATTAGGTTACATTGTTTGCATTTGTTAAGTAAACCCCTTCTTACAACTGTGTCCCGCCCCCAAGATGTGTGTTGTACAACCTAACATTGTGCCCATTAAGTTGGAGCACACCCATTGGTGAACCTATTTTTGATCTAGCTGGAAGTAATTTTTCCTTATTTAGTTACCATATGACTAATTGTCATTTACATACCCTGATGGATGGTAAGAACATAGACTTTGCCTCATCATCTGAGGGCCTCATGGAGGCAAGTAATAGGGCCCTTATGTAGGCTCCCTGCATCACTGTTGCATATTTTAAGAGCACAGTGTTCTGAAGTGAAAGTGCTACAGACAGCCCAAAGCAAACTGTTAAGAGACCTAGTTTGCCCATGTCTTCAAAAACTGGTAGTACAGGTAGTACCTGTGGCTCAAAGGAGTAGGGTGCCAGCCCCATATGCTGGAGGTAGCGGGTTCAAACCCAGCCCTGGCGAAAAACAAAACAAAGAAAATGGTAGTACAAACTTCTCTAAATAAGGTAAGTGTTGCTTCTTGGGAAAGCTGCTCATTTATTTCTTCATTAATTCATAATTCATAAACACTTTGTGGAAAAGAAGGAAGATGTGTTGAGAGCATTTACTCTATGTCAGGGATTTTCATGGGCACTGTCTCTAAATCCCCACATTATGAGATGCACACTATTATTTTAAATTTACAGATAAGGAAATTAAGGCTTGGAGTGTCTTAGTGATGTTATCATGGAAATAGTGAGTGACAGAATCAGGACTTGAAAGCAGGTCTGTGTGACTCTCAAACACAGGCTCTTTTCCACCTCATTGTGCAACACGCTCACCTTTCTGGATAAACAACTGCAGAAACCTTTGAATAATAACATGCCAGGAACAAGGGTCTTTCCATCAAATTTGCATTGAGTTCCTTGAGGAACACAAATCAACTTACTTCGTTTTATCTTTAGCACCAGGGAAACACCTGCTTCCCAAAAAAGCTAGGATCAAAGAAAGTTTCCAGAAGGGGGTTAGAGAAAAGATGGTAGTATGATTGTGGAAAGACAGAACGGAAGCTACAGGACTTACAGCTGTGAAATGGAAACACTAAAACAGATTGGAGGTGGCTTGGTGCCCATATCTCAGTGGTTAGGGCACCAGCCACATGCACTGGGGCTGGTGGGTTCAAACCTGGCCAGCGCCTGCTAAACAACGACAACAATAACAACAACAACAACAAAAAAAAAACAGGGGAGGCGCCTGTGGCTCAAAGGAGTAGGGCGCCGGCCCCATATACCAGAGGTGGTGGGTTCGAATCTGGCCCGGCAATAAATAAACAAACAAACAAATAAATGTTAAAAAAAAAACAAAAACAAAAAAACAGTCGGGTGTTGTGGAGGGCACCTATAGTCCCAGCTACTTGGGAGGCTGAGGCAAGAGAATTCCTTAAGCCCAAGAGTTTGAGGTTACTGTGAGCTATGATGCCACAGCTCTCTACCAAAGGCAACATAGTGAGACTCTGTCTCAAAAAAAAAAAAAAAAAAAATTGCCTTTTAACCATCAATATATTATAGAAAAGCACAAGATAGGGCGGTGCCAGTACCTCAGTGGATAGGGTGCTGGCCACATGCAATGAGGCTGGCAGGTTTGAATACGGCCTGGGCCAGCTAAAACAACAATGACGGTTTCAACAACAAAAAAAGCTGAGTGTTGTGGGAGGTGCCTATAGTCCCAACTACTTGGGAGGCTGAGAAAAGACAATCATTTAAGCCCAAGAGTTTGAGATTGCTGTGAGCTGTGATGTTACCGCACTCTACTGAGGGTGACACAAGGAGACTCTGTCTCAAAAACAAACAAACAACCCCCCCCCCCCACAAGATATTTTAGGTACAAAGTGCAGAGGGCTATGTACAATATCTTCTCTTTTGTATAAAAATGGAGAAAAATAAGAATATTTATTCTTAGTGTAAGAAAATATGTATCTGGGCGGCCCCTGTGGCTCAAAGGAGTAGGGCACTGGTCCCATGTGCTAGAGGTGACGGGTTCAAACCCAGCCCTGGCCAAAAAAAAAAAAAAAAATGAAAATGAAAGAAAATATGTATCTGGAAGAACATACAAGAAAAGAAAGTAGAAGTTACATCAGGGTCGTAACTGGATGGATGGATGGGAGATGGATGATTTAAAACTTTTTTTTAAATCAGTGAATGGTTTATCTATTGAAATAATTTTCAAAAATTGGCTGGAAGTTCTAATCAACCAACAATTATTACATGCCTTTTTTTTTTTTTTTTTTTTGAGACAGTTTCAAGCTGTTGCCCTGGGTAGAGTGCCGTGGTGTTATAGCTCACAGCAACCTCCAAATCGTGCTGAAGCGATTCTCTTGCCTCAGTTTTTCTATTTTTAGTAGAGATGGGGTTTCACTCTTGCTCAAGCTGGTCTTGAACTCGTGAGTTCAAGCAATCTACCCTCCTCGGCCGTGCAGAGTGCTAGGATTACAGGCGTGAACCACCTTGCCTGGCCCATGCTTGTTGTCTTAAAATAAGAGTAACATATTAGGTAGCCCAAATGGAATTTTTAATTCTGGGGTACAAAATATAAGATTGATTGAAGCAGCCGTGCCTAATTATTGGAAATCACAGTTCTTGGTGCCTTTGGGTAATCCTGAGATCAGTGATGTGGCCAAAGAATTTCCCTTGGAGGTGGGTGCGGTCACTCATGCCTATAATCCTAGCACTCTGGGAAGCCCAGGTGAGTGGATTGCTTGAGCTCATGAGTTTAAGAACAGCCTGAGCAAAAGTGAGACTCCTGTCTCCACTAAAAAAAGAAAAACTGAGACAAGAGGATCACTTTAGCCCAAGAGTTTGAGGTTGCTGTGAGCTATGATGCCATAGCACTCTACCCAGGGTGACACTTGAGACTTGGTCTCAAAAAAAAAAAGGGAGGCTAAGGTTGTTGGATTGCCTGACTGCACAGGTTGGAGACCAGCCTGAGCAAGAATGAGACGCTGTCTCTAAAAGTAGCTGGGCATTGTGGCGGGCGTCTGTAGTCCCATCTACTCAGGACAGTGAGGCTGCTGTGAGCTTTGATGCCATATCACTCTACTGAGGGTGACAAAGTGAAATTCTGTCTCAAAAAAAAAAAAAAAAGAAAAGAAAAGAAAAAAAAAAAGAATTTCCTTTCCTTATTGGTGGTCTCCCCTAAAACTCAGGCAGTGTGGGCAGAGATGAAGATAAATGACACCATGCTCACTCAACCAATTTAAAATTCTTCAACAGTCTGTCTGCCAAAAAATTCATGCATTATTCATCTGTAACTCTAAAAACATGGAGAAAAAAACCAGTAGTTGTTCTATGGTGGATAGTTTTTCTTATTTTCTTTAACATCATAATGCTGTTCTATTTTTATTTTATTTTATTTTTTTGAGACAGAGTCTCAAGCTGTTGCCCTGGGTATAGTGCCAGGGCGTCCTACCTCACAGCAACCTCAAACTCTTGGGTTCAAGTGATCCTCTTGCCTCAGTTTTTCTATTTTTAGTAGGGGGGGGATCTCACTTTTGCTTAGGCTGGACTCGAACTCGTGAGCTCAAGCAATACACCTGTCTCAGCCTCCCAGAGTGCTGGGATTACAGGTGTGTCCCATGGTGCTTGGCCCATAATGCTGTTTTAATTGAATAAAATGATTATTTATTTATTTACTTATTGAGAGAGTCTCACTTGGTCGCCCTCAGTAGAGCACCGAGGTGTCAGAGCTCACAGCAACCTCAAGTTCTTGGGCTTATGCAATTCTCTTGTCTCAGCCTCTAGTCCTCCCAAGTAGCTGGGACTACAGGTGCTTGTTACAATACCCAGCTATTTTTAGAGACAGGGTCTTGCCCTTCCTCAGGCTGGTTTCCCAGAGTGCTAGGATTAGAGCCACTGTGCCCAGCCATAATAAAATGATTTTAATAAATATAGTAGTCTTTCTTATTAATTACAGTGAATTATTCTAAATTTTGAGGAGCTACTGTTGCTTTTCTTTCTTTCTTTTTTTTTTTTTTTTAAGAGACACAGTCTCACTTTGTCACCCTTGGTAGAATGCCATGGTGTCTCAGCTCATAGCAACCTCTAACTCCTGGGCTTCAGCGATTCTCTTATCTCAGCCTCGCGAATAGCTGGAAATACAGGCATCCACCACAACGTCCAGCTATTTTTTGTTGCAGTTTGGCCGGGGCTGGGTTTGAACCTGCCACCCTTGGTATATGGGGCTGGCGCCCTACCCACTGAGCCACAGGTGCCACCCCTACTGTTGCTTTTCAAAAGGCATGTGTTCATCACCAGTAGGCATTAGCTTTCATGACAAGTTTTTTAATTTTTAATTTTTAAAAATTTTATTTATTTTTTTTAGACAGAGTCTTATTTTGTCGCCCTCAGTACAGTGCCTTGGCATCACAGCTCACAGCAATCTCCAGCTCTTGGGCTTAGGCGATTTTCTTGACTCAGCCTCCTGAGCAGCTGTGACTATAGGCTTCTGCCACAACGCCTGGCTATTTTTTTGTTGCAGTTTGGCCTGGGCCGGGTTCGAACCCACCACCCTAGGTACATGGGGCCAGCGCCCTACTCACTGAATCACAGGCATCACCCTCATGCCAAGTTTTAATGACCTGCTTAACTATGTTGGTCTTTTCCTTTGGAATTTCAAGTGACTAAAACTGCACTTTAAACCTAGTGAACAAAATTATATCATTCCAGTGTTTCCCACTGTGAAGGACCAGTATCACTGGTGATGCTCAAGTTAGTTTTAGGCAGTACACAAACAAAGTAGTAACAACATTGAATAGTGTAGTGAGAAAGTTATTCCCATTTCTTTTTCAAGCCTTCAGATTCAAAGTGCTTGCCTGGTAAGACTATCTAGCTAGGCTCGGTGCCTATAGCTCAAGCAGCTAAGGTGCTAGCTATATACACCAGAGCTGGTGGGTTCGTACCCAGCCAGGGCCTGCCAAACAACAATGACAACTGCAACCAAAAAATAGCTGGTGTTGTGGTGGGTGCCTGTAGTCTTGAGGCAACAGAATTGCTTAAGCCTAGGAGTTGGAGGAGGTTGCTGTGAGCTGTGATGCCACTGCACTCTACCCAGGGAGACAGCTTGAGACTGTCTCAAAAAAAAAAAAAAAAAAAAACTAGCTAGAGTTTAGTACAAGGTTTGTTTTCATTATACTGATTTTTACACTCTTTTGATTTTTTTCTTATTGCCAGAGGTTTAGAACACAAATTTGTGTCTGAAGTACCCACTCATACAAGCATAAGACAAAAGAGTACAGGTGCTTCTAGAAACTCTTTGGACATGAAATATAAAAATCCAGTGTGTACTCTGAGGGCTTTCTTTCTTTTTTTTTTTTAGAGACAGAGTTTCACTTTGTCACCCTCAGTAGAGTGCTATGGCATCACAACTCACAGCAATCTCCAGCTCTTGGGCTTAGGCGATTCTCTTGCCTCAGCCACCCAAGTAGTTGGGACTACAGGCGCCCATCACAATGCCTAACTACTCTGAGGGCTTTTCCTTGACTCAAATTCTCCTCACTGCCACCTGCAACAGACATTTGGTTTTCCAGGAACGGGGTAGTACTTTCAGTGCTGGTTCTTTATCTTGCTGTGTGTCTACCAATTGGGACTACAACTGGCTACCCTGGAATCTGAGAGGAACAAATGAGGCAGCTGGCACACTTTTAACAGATGCTCAATAAATACTCTTTTCCTCTCCTCCCTTTACCTTTCCTTCTCTGTTCTTCAGTACTTTATTTTTAAAAATATATTCTTTACAGCTTGGTGCTGTATGGTACAGTGGTATATGGTATCAGCCACATACACGAGGCTGGCAGGTTCGAACCCGACCCGGGCCAGCTAAACAACGACAACTGCAACAAAAACTAGCCAGGCGTTGTGGTGGGAGCCTGTAGTCCCAGCTACTTGGGAGGCCGAGACAAGAGTTTGAGGTTGCTGTGAGCTGTGATGCCACAGTTCTCTACCCAGGGCAACATAGTCAGACTGTCTCAAAACAAAAACAAAAACAAAAACACATACGCACATATATATTCTTTCCTACTGATCTCCTTCACTCCCATGGTTTTAATCATTACACTTGCATAACTTCTCATTTTCTTTCTTTCTTTTTTAAAAAATAATTCTAATTTTTATTTATTTACTTATTTTGCAGTTTTTTGGGGGTTTTTTTTTGGCCAGGGCTGGCTTTGAAGCCTCCACCTCTGGCATATAGGG
Organism: Loris lydekkerianus; assembly: GCA_963574355.1. Classification (NCBI taxonomy): domain Eukaryota; kingdom Metazoa; phylum Chordata; class Mammalia; order Primates; family Lorisidae; genus Loris; species Loris lydekkerianus. Next base: position 5,533 of record CAUYPK010025432.1, on the reverse strand, counting down.
CTGACGCCCTACTCTGTTGAGCCACAGGTGCTGCCTATAACTTGTTGTTTTCTATCACCAATTCTGACCTTTTTTTCAGAGTACCAAACCTTAGCTTTTGTGTCTGTATAGAAATTCTACCTTGATATTCTGGCATCATCTTAAACTTAACACATACAAAATACAATTTATCAGCCAGGCGTTGTGGCGGGCGCCTGTAGTCCCAGCTACTCAGGAAGCTGAGGCAAGAGAATTGCCTAAGTCCAAGAGCTAGAGGTTGCTGTGAGCTGTGACGCCATAGCACTCTACCAAGGGCGACAAAGCCAGACTCTGTCTCTCTAAAAAAACAAAAAAAAAAACCAAAAAAAAACCAATTTATCTTTCTCCAGATCTGTTCCTCCTCCTCTCAGTTTTCTCATTTCTTTCATGCTATTATTTCTATCACTCAGGCTCAAAATCTTAGTCATCCTTAACTTCTTTCCTCTTCCTGTCACATTGAATAAGATATCTATAAAAATTTTTATATGGTATTTTAATAAGCTTGCAAAGGGTTATAAACAAAAAAAAATTAGTTTTATCCATCCATCTACTCCACTCTCCCAAGGATGAGAAGTTAGAAGACATGCCTAGAGGAATAGAACCTAGAATAAAAACCAGTTAAGACTTGAACTTGTGGCTCCTGGCGCCAACCACTGTGCTCTTTCCCCTTACAACATCATCTCAACCTCTCCAATATCCTTTGTATGTATGTGTATCCGTATCTCCTTCTCCCCCATGACTATCATCCCCCAATTTGGGCCTTCCATATTTTTCACATTTGCAATAGATTTACAAAAAATTGGCTCAGTCAGGAAAATAATAATTGATAGTGTGTTATCTAGTGCTGCTTAGGAGAGTTTTAAAAAATAATAGGAAAAAACTCACCGAAAAAAAAAAATTTTCTTTTTTTTGAGACAGAACATCAAGCTGTCCCCCTGGGTATAGTGCTGTGACATCACAGCTCACAGCAACCTCCTACTCCTGGGCTTAAGCGATTCTCTTGCCTCAGCCTCCCAAGTAGCTGGGACCACAGGTGCCCGCTACAATACCTATTTTTTGGTTGTCGTTGTTTGGCAGGCCAGGCTGGATTTGCACCCGCCAGCCCTGGTATATGTGGCTGGCGCCTTAGCCACTTGAGCCACAGGCGCTGAGCCCCCCAAATTTTTAACCATGACATATATAATACACATGCTGAAAAGTACATCCCTCCAAAAACCTACAGCTCAATTTAGTAGATTGAACACCCACATAACCTTCAGGTCTTTGTGTTGTTACAAAGAAATATCTGAGGCTGGGTAATTTATAAAAATGTTTATTTGGCTTTCAATTCTACAGGCTGCTTACATTTGGGGCAAAAGGTGAAAGGGTTAGCTGGCATGTGTGGAGAGCACATGGTGAGAGGAGATGAGAAAACAGAGGTGCTAACTTCTTTACAACAATCAGTTTTAAGGAACTAAGAGGGAAAATTCACTCACTCCCCTGATAATGCCACCAAACCATTCATGAGGAATCTATGCCCAAGACCCAAGTACCTTCCACCAGGTTCTGTCTCCAACACTGGACATCAAATTTTAGTGACACTTGGTGGGGACAAACACTTCTAGTTCCCTCGCAAGCACCACCCCTTTTGAAGCTATTTCCTTTCTTTTCTTTCTTTTTTTTTTTTAGAGACAGAGTCTTACTTTGTCACCCTCAGTAATATCCTGTGGCATCACAGCTCACAGCAACCTCCAGCTCTTGGGCTTAGGCGATTCTCCTGCCTCAGTCTCCCGAGTAGCTGGGACTACAGGCGTCCACCACAAGGCCCGGCTATTTTTTTGTTGCAGTTTGGCTGGAGCCAAGTTTGAACCCACCACCCTCAGTATATGGAGCCGGTACCCTACTTACTGAGCCAGAGGCACCGCTTGTTCCTCTCTTTCTTTATAGAATTTTATTACTTAAATATATATCCTTAGGGGTGGCACCTGAGGCTCAAAGGAGTAGGGCACCAGACCCATACGCTGGAGGTGGCAGGTTCATACCCAGCCCCAGCCAAAAACAGCAAAATGCCAAATGTTGGTCAAGAGTTGCAGTTACTGCAACTACATGCTGCTGGTGGGAAAGTGTATGGTATGACTACTTTGGAAAATTCAAAGTTCAAAAACAGGCAAAACCAAAATAGATTTTAGGATATATGTATGTGTATATATATATATTCCTCCCCACTACGTTTCAAAAGTATGTGTGGTTAAAAATACTTTTATTAAACATGACAAAAAGTACTAGAAAAGAGAAATAAAAAAAACAATACAATCTCCTAAATTTTTATAAGATCTGCAGGCATAGAATCAGTCTATTAACCCTTTGTCACTGGAGCTTTCACAAACTAAACATGCTAATTGAAGCATGCAGCAATGGCAACAACCATTACAACACATGGCCAAGTACTAGATAGTCTTTGGTTTCTTACTAAGCAAATAATTCACCCAAGTTGGTTTCAGTTTCAATGTTTTTTTTTTTTTTTTTGAGACAGAGCCTCAAGCTGTCACCCTGGGTAGAGTGCTATGGCATCACAGCTCACAGCAACCTCCAACTCCTGGGTTCAAGCGATTCTCTTGCTTCTGCCTCCCAAGTAGCTGGGACTACAGGCATCCGCCACAATGCTCAGCTATTTTTTGGTTACAGCCATCATCATTGTTTGGCGGGCCTGGGCTGGATTCAAACCTGCCAGCTCAGGTGTATGTGGCTGGTGCTTTAGCCTCTTGAGCCACAGGCGCCGAGCCTCAGTGTTTTTTTTTTTAGACAGTTTCACTTTGTCACCTTCTGTAGAGTGCTGTGGCATAACTCACAGCAACCTCAAACTCTTTAGCTCAAGTGATTTTCTTGCTTCAGCCTCCCAAGTAACTGGGACTACAGGTGCCTGCCACATTGCATGGCTATTTTTAGAGATGGGGGTCTCGCTCTGGCTCAGGCTGGTCTTGAACTCTTGAGCTCAGGCAATGCACCCACCGTGGCCGCCTAGAGTGGTAATATTACAGGTGTGAGCTACCTTGCCCAGCCAAAAAACTCCTTATATTAAACGCCTTTGGTTTTATCCATAGCAAACATATTGTTTGAAAACCAAGGTGTTGTAGGCAGTCAAAAGGTTAAACTGTTATTTATTTATAAATTCTGTTACTTTCTATAATGTCTTGTCCTGGAGAGGTAACAAAGGTCTTGCAGAGTGGCACTGCCTTGTGGATCACAGTTTTGGTTGCATAGCTTTAAGATCACTGAATACTCAGACTTCTGAGTCCACAGGGATGAAGCCCAAGCAATTGAAGGGGCTGACTGCAGTGGCTCATGCCTGTAATCCTAGCAATCTTGGGAGGCCCAGGCCTGCTTGAGGTCAGAAACGCAAGACCAGCCTGAGCAAGAACAAGACCCAGTCTCTTCTAAAAATAGAAAAAATTAGCTGGGTGTGGTAGTACATGCCTGTACTCCCAGCTATCTGGGAGACTGAGGAAGGAGGAATTTGAGGTTGCAGGGTTGCAAGTGAGCTATGACGATGCCACCCACTGCTCTGTGGCCAGAGACAAGAATCTGGGGGGCTGGGTGAGGGTGCAGGCAATTGAAGGGTAGCTCTGGTCCTAAGTCACCAGCTGGCCACCTAGTGGCCTCTTTCTAGGTGTGAGCACAATGTTAGGTCACTCCCTAGCTCAAAAACCATCCATTGTTCCCCTTGTCAAGTCTTGAGAGTGAAACCTGTCATCCAAGGCCTTCCAGAGCTGGTTCCAAACAACTTTTTAAATCTGAGTACTTATTCTTTATCCCACTAGACTGCACTGCCCAACATGGATGCAACTAGCCTTACTTGAAGTATAGAAAGTGAAGTGAGGCTAATTTAGAAATTGAATTTTCAATCTTAACTTTAATTATGGGTATGTGAATCTACTTTTTTCTTTTTTTGCAGTTTTTGACCGGGGCTGGCTTTGAACCTGCCACCTTTGGCATATGGGGCTTGCGCCCTACTCCTTTGAGCCACAGCTGCCGCCCTGAATCTACTTTTTCAACTGGAAATTTTATGCAATCAAGTACTGATGTATGTTTAAGTATAAAATATATACCAGATTGCAAATACTTAGTAATGAGAAAAAGAATTAAAAGAAGACTTTTAAATATTTAGTTTTTTAATACCGAACACATGTGAAATGATAATATTTGGATAAACTGGGCTAAATAAAAGACATTAAAGTTAAATCAATTAATTTTACCCAGATGATCATGCCCCAAATCTATGAATCTCTCTTGATACATCCCTTTCCCTCACTCTCCACGTTTGATTCATTAGCGATAGAGGGTACCTCTAATTATAAAATAAATATACTTTGAATCCATCTGCTTTCTCTATCTCTACTACTTCTATCATAGTCCTTGCAACTCTACTCCTTAAGCTTTAATGGCTTCCAGCGCAACCTATCAAGACTGCAGACTTCATCTCCTACCATTCCTTCCTTTGCTCGCTAGATTTCAGCCACATTGGCCCTCCTTGCTATTTCTTTTTCTTTTTTTTTTTTGAGACAGAGTTTCACTATGTTGCCCTCAGTAGAGAGCTACGGCGTCACAGCTCACAGCAACATCAAACTCCTGGGCTTACACAATTCTCTTGCCTCAGCCTCCCAATAGCTGGGACTATAGGCGCCTGCCACACGCCTGGCTATTTTTTGTTGCAGTTGTCATCGCTGCTTAGCTGGCCAGGGCTGGGTTCAAACCCACCAGCCTTGGTATATGTGGGTGGCGCCATAACCACTGTGCTATAGGTGCTGAGCCTTTCCTTGCTATTTCTTAACACAACAAACCCCTCATCTATTTCCTCTTTTTTTTAATTGTTGGGGATTCATTGAGGGTACAATAAGCCAGGTTACACTGATTGCATTTGTTAGGTAGAGTCCCTCTTGCAATCATGTCTTGCCCCCAGAAGGTGTGGCACACACCAAGGCCCCACCCTCCTCCCTCCTTCCCTCTTTCTGCTTCTCCCCCCATAAACTTAATTGTCATTAATTGTCTTCATATCAAAATTGAGTACATAGGATTCATGCTTCTTCATTCTTGTGATGCTTTACTAAGAATAATGTCTTCCACTTCTATCCAGGTTAATATGAAGGATGTAAAGTCTCCATTTTTTTAATAGCTGAATAGTATTCCATGGTATACATATACCACAGCTTGTTAATCCATTCCTGGGTTTGTGGACATTTAGGCTATTTCCACATTTTAGCGATTGGAAATTGAGCTGCAATAAATAGTCTAGTACAAGTGTCCTTAAGATAAAAGGATTGTTTTCCTTCTGGGTAGATGCCCAGTAATGGGATTGCAGGATCAAATGGGAGGTCTAGCTTGAGTGCTTTGAGGTTTCTCCATACTTCCTTCTAGAAAGGTTGTACTAGTTTGCAGTGTAAAAGTGTTCCCTTCTCTCCACATCCACGCCAGCATCTGCAGTTTTGAGATTTTGTGATGTGGGCCATTCTCACTGGGGTTAGATGGTATCTCAGGGTTG
>CAUYPK010025428.1:0-73250 GCA_963574355.1 Loris lydekkerianus | reverse complement strand
GATACTTTGCTAAGAAGAATATGTTCCAGCTCCATCCATGTAAACATGAAAGAGGTAAAGTCTCCATCTTTCTTTAAGGCTGCATAGTATTCCATGGTATACATGTACCACAGTTTGCTAGTCCATTCGTGAGTCGATGGGTGCCATGCTTTTCATATAGTCTGCAGAACTTCAAACCAAATAAACTTCTTATAAATTAATCAGCTTCCTAGCAGCCCAAATAGACTAATCAGTGGCTGTGTACCCTGCTGGAAAAGGTTTCTATTGGGTAAATTTCAGTCAACTAAGATAACTGGAAAACTCTGGTCAATGTACTGGTAGTGAATAGTGAGTCTATTTAGAAATAACTATATGAACAATTAAAGCAATTCTAAAAATTATGGCTGTAAAAATGGATTCTGTGAAAACCATATCAATATAGAAACATAATCAGCAAAAATTTGGAAAAAGTAAACATGTTGGGAGGTAATTGAACTGTGCTGAGTTCCTCATATTATGTAGCTGAGTTCTTAATAATAATAAACAATGTTTTTTTTTAAGTCTGGCCAGGGTCATAAAGAAAAAGTTTTAAAATATTTAGGAACACATTTAATTAAGAAGTCTATAAGATCTATATTAGGAAACTTTAAGATATTCTTATAGGTCATATATATACAAAACATAAGTCAAAGAAAAGCATCATGCATTCTTGAATATATAGATAGAGTATAATAAATATGCTAATTATTCTTAATCCCTACAAAATTTATATATTTGATATAATCATAAATTTTAAATAGGCATTCTCATTCTAAAGTCAGTATTCAAAGACATCTTAAATATATTCTTACAGTGAAGTGTAATGAAATAGTATCAGATAATAAAAATGATTTATAAGGGTGATGGAAATTAAAATACTATTTTATTATCAAATGAATTTTAAAAACATTGGAAGAAAATTAAGGCCAGAGTCAATATGTATTGAACCTAGTATGCAGGTGATACGAGTAGCTTTGCAAGTGAGTTGAGAAAGTACAAATTATTCAATTACCAGAGTCAGTATCATTGGGTAAATATGTAAAGAATAAAACAGAATTTTCTTTAATCCCTACTTTATTCTTCACAATAAAGTAAATTCTAAATAGAGAAAATATTGAAGTGACAAATCATAACAACTCTAGATAGAAATAATTTTTGAAATTTTAAGGTAATATTTGAAAGTAATTTCTGGATAGCAAACACTTTTCTAAGTATGACATAAATTCCAGACATCATACAGGGAAAGCATGACAATTTTAAGTAATTTTTTTTTTTTTTTTTTTTTTTGAGACATAGTCTCAGTTGCCCTTGAGTTGAGTGCCATCGCATCATAGCTTACAGCAACCTCAAACTCTTGCTTAGGCTCAAGCGATTCTCTTGCCTCAGCCTTCCAAGTAGCTGGGACTACAGGCACCTGCACAATGCCTATTTTTTAGAAATGGGATCTCGTTCTTGTTCAGGCTAGTCTTGAACTCCCGAGCTCAAGCAATCCACCTGCCTCAGCCTCCCAGAGTTCTGGGATTTCAGGTGTGAGCCATTGTGCCCAGCCCATGTTGAGTATTTTTTAAATACATAATGAAAAGGAAATGGAAATTTACAGAAAAGAAAATACAACCGACTCTCACCCATATGAGATGAGCAATCCCATTATAATGTAATATGCAAAAGAAAACTCTACGTAGATACCACTCCTTAAGTATCAAACTGGCAAGAAGTAAAAAAACTTTTAAATTGTAAAAACTTAATTACACAAGAGTTTGATAGTGACATTTGTGGAAGCAACACACGTTTATACATGCTTTATTAAAAACAGCCTGGAAATATCTACAAAATATAAAAATGTACACAAGCAATTCCATTCTTTGGCATTTACCTTGCAGGTATCCTTGCACCTTAAAAAATGATATATATGCACTGAAGAGTAGGAGAAAAAGTTAAGCAGCATCTTAAATTTCCATCAGTAGAGGACTAGCTAGGTAGATTATAGTACAGATACTAGCACTTAAATAATATGCCAACATAAAGAATGATACATTTCTTCATGCACAAATATGAAATAAATTTCCAAGATAAATTATTAAGTAATAAAAGCAAAATGCACTATATATACAGTAATACAGTTTGGTTCCCTCTGTGTGTGCGTCTGTGTGTGTTTGAAAATACATTTGAGACTGTCTTAAGAGGAATAATTGAAACTAGTAACAGCGTGTATCTCTGAAGAGGGGAAATATGTATCTGGGGACAAAAATACAAACTACTCCTTTGATTCTACTAACTTGTGTATTATCTGGTTGGGGAATATGACTTTTTTAACTATTGCTTCAAGAAATCTTCAAGAAGAGGAGAAAGGGAGGTTTTGTTTTGTTTGTTGGAGAGGATTATTATCAGCTCGCTTCTGTATTACTTAATTTAACAAGTGTTGTTTTTATCTTGGCCAAAATCTTCAAAAAACTAAGCATGAGGGCGGTGCCTGTGGCTCAAAGGAGTAGGGCGCCGGCCCATATGCCGGAGGTGGCAGGTTCAAACCCAGCCCCAGCCAGAAACTGCAAAAAAAAAAAATTAAGCATGAGAATAATTTTTAAATACTCTGTTCTATTTACAATATTCTATCCTCCCATTCTGCTGTTTGTGCCAATTTTGGAAGTAGAAAATATGTCACTGTATTTATTACAGGGACAAAATGTTCAATGTGTTATAAGAACACTAGAGAAGGATCCTGCAGACAGATGACAGTTACCAGGAAACTCAGAGATGGAAAATACAGAAGAAACTAGCCACTGAAGGATGTGAAGTTCACAGGCAGCTGGAGCAAGAGTCTTACATAGCACAGGGTGCCCACAGCCTGAGCACACAGAGCCTCCCAGGGTTGGGGATACACAAGTGCTCAAGCAGGGCATGAGTGTAGGAATGGCACAGAAATAAGCCAGAAAAGGCAGAGAGTTGGAGGAACTTAAGCCACATAAAGGGCCTTCGCAGCCATTCTACAAGATGTCACCCACACGTATTTAGCAGAGAAGTGAATTCTAAACCCAACTGGTTACCAGAATTACCGGAGGGAACTTTGCAATCATGCAAATTCCTAGACACTGGCCCAGCTCAGATCAATTAAATCTGGCTCTCTGATGGACAGGCCTGGGAATCTGCAATTTAAAACTAAAATCCTTCTGTGACAGCCACAGGCAAAGGGGAATCATCAGAATTCTGGCTGTGGTGTTAGGAGCACCACTCTTTGGGCAAGGAGAGAAGAAGGGACCCAAATGTTTCATCTGGAGCTTATTAAGAATTAATCTTAGGTGTAATCTCACTCCTCGTACCTGTCAGATTGAAAATTAAGATCTCTTTCCAGGTACTTAAAGTTCTGAACTCATTCTTGCCTGGACTACACTGACATTGGAGGCAGAAATAGGAAAAGAGCTGCTGTTTAATTTATTACCTTGTCTCCGCTCCTCCCTCCAAGCATCTTCATTGCATTCACACTATGAATATCTAGGGAGGAAGTACATGGATGACACAGAGCAATCAAAAATGTTCATTAAGGTTTCTTGTTAGAAGCAAAGATTTTTATTAAAAAGTCCATATCCTTGGCAGAAGATTTAGTGTAACCTTTTGCATGGTTGACTCAGTTGCTATCACGTCCCAGGCTGATGTTAATTACAACGATGCTCACCAGATACAGGTATTCATGAATTCCTTCAACACGGCGATGTTAAGATGCATTACACGCAGGTCCTGCTCTCAAAAATTTAACACTTCTTTAGTGATCAATAGATTTCCTGTGAATTCTCTATCCTCCCCAGTGCAATGTCCATTCCTAGCACTAAAAAGCCAACATGAGGTGGTGGTATCCAAAGAGCAAGTCTTCAGCAGAATAGATGTGGTATATCTCACTCTTGAGCTGAAAAGAGAAAATTAAATTTGAAAACCACTTTCAATATTGTTTAATCAAAACAACCTTAATTTATAGATGAAAGAATTAAGGAGCAGAACAGCACACTGGTTTTCTCAAAGTAGGAAGTGACGAGCAAAACTTAAGCTGAAATCAGACATCGAGCATCCACTCTTAATCTTACCTCATGGACGATTACCATTTCAGGACCCAGTACCATAACAAATCTTCCTGAGTAGAACAAGAATGAGGATGGGCTTTGGATTCACCTCATCTCTTAGGGAAGTTGAGGAAATTAGAGAACTTTAAGTTATGGGGGCAGGGGATTTAATGACCCCTAAGAGAGGGAGACTATACGACTTGAGTTCTTTCACCTGCCCAATTTCTGCAACAAATAGTTATCAAATGTTCATGAGAAATGATAAAGACACAGCTTTCTGACTTGAATATCTCCAATTATCTTACCCAAGACACAAACTCATGTTTGTTCTCATCTGTGTTAGCTACAAACCTAAAGTCCGTCTCTAATCCTTTCTTCTCTCCCAGTTTGGATCTCAAAGCAGAAACCAGAGATGACAAGTACATAGCATGCATCCTACCTCTCTCCTCTATCCTTGAGAGACATCACTAATCAATCACAGAACTCTTTCCATTGTGTTGTTAGGAAACCTAAGAATCTTTTTCCTCTCAGTTCTAGACAATTACAATCTATCTCCAATGGCATATGACTCTCAGTTGTCATTTTTTTTTCATTTCTACATAACCCAAACCTGAATGAAAACCTAAAATAGAGTTGCTGTAAGCATAGAGTGGAAGAAGAATAGCAAAAGAATTGTTCTAATGGGTACATATATACACATATAAGACTAGTTATGAAAAGGCCCAGCATCAACTCAAAATGATTCAGTGAATCTTTATTGACTGCTAGCCCTGTCATGGATATGGCATCAGGACATGACTCATCAGAGTCTCCATCTTAAAACTTTTCCACACCAGATTGAGAGAAATTCCTATAAGCAGAAAACTTGTAAACAATGTAAATTTATAACTGGGTAGCCTTTGTGTCATTAAGCAGCGATTATGATTATCTTTTCATCGTTGCACACCTGACACCCACGCCCACACCTGGCACAGGTGAGAAGCTCCGTAGTTTTTGTTAAGTAACCAAGGAACAGCAACCATAGTCCTTAATTTTTCTGGACTAAATGGGGAAAACCCTAAGGAAAAAGTTAAAGTTTTCCAGAATCTCAAGAAATTAGTGAGGATTTTTCAGATGAAGAGGCATGCATAAGAAGAGAAACTCTTGTTTATAACTTTGCTTCAAAATTACAATGAAAAAGAAAACAAGCCATGTGTCCTTCATTTGTTCATAGATCACATAACAATGACTCATGTGCCAAGTGATTTAGAAGAGTGCTTAACGAGTATATAACAAAAGGAAATGTGTGACTATATTTTCATCAAAGCCATTGTAATCTATTTTTATTTGCTATAAATATGCTGGAAACCCCGAATTCAACAGTGCTCTCAGATTCCACCTGGGTACACCCTCTCAGAGTGATCTTTTGCCTGGTTTCTTTTGTGTAAAACTAATTAAAATCAATTAGTGTGGCGTGTCTTTGACTAGCTTGGTTTTACCAGTCATCACAAAGAGACAGAAGACAAGAACCAGAAGGGTAATGATATGCCAGTTGTTTCTACTCCCTAAATATCAAATGTCTGTTTCTAATGGATAAACAACAGAAATTTCAAAGCACTTACTTGAAGCATAACTAAATGTCTCCCATCATGTACTTAGAGATTTGATTAACATTATCACTTTTTCAAACGTACTTGTAAGAATTTATCAACTCTGCTTTTCATGGAATATGCTCAATCTTTTCTGTCTCTGGACATTGGTAAGACTTATAGCCTGTGCCCCTTCCTTTTTGTACTTGATTACGTTCTCTCTTGGGTTGTGCATTAATTGTTTTATGTGCTCTAAATCATGTGTCTCCAACAAGCTTGCATGTACAAGGCAAAGAGATCAGGCATTCTATTTCTTTTATGACACAAAATCAAAGAGTTGGGGCAAATGAGAATAAGGAAGAAAAGAAGGGAAGCAAGGAAACAAAGAGAAAAAGGAAAAAAAGAAAGAATGGAAATGTGCGTACGCTGAATATCTATCATCCATGCATGCTGCTATCTGCCTTTATATGACATATGCCACTTAGTCCTTCTAAGAATCCTAGAAAATAAGTACCTCTTTTCCTTTTGGGGACCAAGGCTAAGGTAACCAAAATACAAATCAGTCACCAGCTAAATAGCAGAAGCAAAGCAAAAGCACAGGTCTTTCTTGTTTCTTCTGCAGGCAGTGGCCTTGTCAAAGCCCCTTCGCAGGGGCAGCAAGATGGAGCCATGTTTAATACAATTAGACTTGACTCTTCCCCTCATCTTTTGGGTGCAAGCAATTGAATACAATTTCAACATCTGAGCCACAGCTATGTACTACCTAAAAAGATTAAGTTGTTCATTTCACTTTTTGTCCTAGCAAAGAACTGAGAGCTTGAATTAGTCAAATGTGAGAAACAAAACCAAAACTCCTGACTAATAAATTCCTCTGGCACCATGAAAAGATCCTTCATCTCACTGGTCCAAAAAATAAAAATTAAAACTTCAGTGAGATACTTATACACATCTTCAGAATGACTACAATAAAAAAGGAATAACAATATTGTTGGTGAGCAAATAGAGCAGCTAGAACTTTCATGCACTGCTGGAGGAAAGTATAAATTGGAGGAATTACTTTTAAAATCACTTTAGAGTATCTACCAAAGTTAACATATGTATGTATTAATTTCTATTCTAAAGTATGTACATGTATACAACAGAAATATGTATATAAGTAACAAAAAAACTTAAAAATTCACACAGCCGCATTATTCACAACAGCCTCAAGCTGGTCACAGCCCAAATGGCTAACCGCAGTTGACTGGATAAGCATGCTACAGTGTTCTATTGCAGAGATGGCTACCCCATAATTACAATGAATGAACCACTGCCACACAGAACAACATGGGTGACTATCACAAACATAGTGCAGAGTGCTAAGACATCAAATTCAAAAGAGAAGATACGGTATGGTCCCATTTTTATATTAATAAATGTCAAAACAGGCAATCCTAATCTGTCATATCAAACGCCATGTTACTAGTTACTCTGAGGAAGTGTTAGTTATTTGTAGAGGAAATGGGAAACTCTTGAGATGGTGATATGTCCCATTTCTTTACCTGGGTGGTGACAATTCAAATAAGTTCCATTTGGGAAAAATAACTGAACTCTACACTGAAAAGGTGTGCAAAGGCAGCACCCATGGCTCAGTGAGCAGGGCACCAGCCCCATATACCAAGGGCACAGGTTTGAACCCAGCCCCAGCCAAATTCCAACAAAAAAATAGCCGGGCATTGTGGTGGGTGCCTGTAGTCCCAGCTACCTGGAATGCTGAGGCAAGAGAATTGCCTAAGCCCAAGAGCTAGAGGTTTCTGTGAGCTGTAATTCCATAGCACTCTACTGAGGATGACAAAGTGAGACTCTGTCTCTAAAAAAGAAAGAAAGAAAGAAAGAAAGAAAGAAAGAAAGAAAGAAAGAAAGAAAGAAAGAAAGAAAATGTGTGCAATTTTCTTTGTATATACCATACTTCAATAAACAAACTTACTAGTAAAAAAAAAGAGAGAGAGAGAGAGACAAAAAAGAAAAATTTTCTGAAGTAAGATCCAGCTGTACCATACAAGCTAGACCATTAAGAGAGCAAAGACTTCAGTAAACAGAGGAAGACAATCAGCAGAGAGCAGTGTGGAGCAGCTGCATAGAAGGAGCCACGAAAGCCCTGGCAGAGACCAGGAGAGGAGCCAGTGCCTTGCCCTGCCTGGTGAGTTTCCCATTCCTGATCTCATTCATGTTTACCTTCATAAAAATCACCCTTTTCTTGAAGCAGTATAAGTGGCTCTTGCTTCTACAGAAACAAAACTAAAACGTCAACATGGTTTCTTCCTGAGACCTCCTAATACCACAATCTCAGCTAAAGGGTTTATCTTCATCAAACCTTTTTCTTTTAATTTATAAATGAAACCAAAATAAAGAGGATCAAGTAGATGATAAGTCCCCGTTCCTTTCACAATGATATTAGATGACTTCCAGAACTTATTGTAAATAGAGAAATATCACCCTACCTCAAAGCCATTGTCTTTCCTAGATGTATAGCCCATGATTATAGATCTTCTGTTATTTCATCTTGGCATATTGAGCTGGACGTAGGTTCTGGGGTTACTGAGGCAAATGTCATATGATTTCTCCTTTTGAGGCATTCTTGGCCTCATAAGTTTGCCTGTTTTGTTTATTGTTGAATCTCCAGCACCTGGAACATGTGGCATATTCTAACACATATTAAGTACTGAAATAATATTTTTTGGATGAATTAGTGAGTGAACAGGTGGTCTAGATAGACAAATCATCACCAAGCAATGTGAAATATAACAGGCTTCAGTATCACTGTGAAAGTGATTATTTCCCTGGTAGAGGAGGGAATGGTGAGCAGAGAAAGAGCTATAGGGTTGAGCCCTGAAGAATTTTCTCCAATTTATTGAAAGGCAATGAAAGACATTGCAGGTAAAGTTATAATTGTGTGCATGTGGGTGTGGGTGTATAATTTGTTCACTCTTCCATGACTGAATCAATGAAGAGCGAGAAAATTAGTGACCCAGGGACCACAAAGTAAATACCCCACAGGTCCCCTTAATCAGCTGGTCAGTTCTGCCTGCACGGAGGAAAGAGGGATAAAGAATTATGCAGAGGATGCACACTACTAAAAAAAAAAAAAAAAAACTTCAGCATAAGTACTCGAGCTTACTCATCTTCGTTTTCAAGCTGAGTTTCCCAGAGCCCACAGGCTCGTCAGAGGTACTGCCATGGAGAGGTAACCACCCTAGAGAGAGAGGGCTGAGGGTAAGGGCCCCCTAACCCCGACTTAATTAGACCATCGCCTCTTGGATCTTTTCTCTGCATTAGTATTTTCTGTGAGATTTTACTGGAGACATCATTGTCTATATAACTATGTAGTTATTCTGGTTTTTTATAGTTTTTAAACCACTGATCTATAAAGCACAAATGTACAGGATAATTGTACAGTGATTTACGCTGCTTTGTGTTGACACAATTTAATCACAGTAAGAAAAAAGAAAATTCTTTATTGGTTTTTTATTCCTTTGAAATGATGATCTTTCCTGCCATTCCTAGTCCACAGAGAAGTAATACTTAGTTATGATTTTTAACATGGTAAAAGAAAAGACCTCTATCCTGACCTCTATCAGAGATGAAGTTTCTGTTGTTGTACTTATTTTGATCACCTGTTCCCACTCTCATACTCTCTCCAGGATCCTTTTTTGTATACAATTTTCCCTGGGAACCATGAGCACCTTCAAGCATGTCCCTCAGTTGCCATGCTGTTTGCTGGCTGGGTGTGTGCGATAAAATGTCATATTCATCTCAAGCTTCTCTCTCAGATTTCCGCATTTGATCTCAGTTCATGACTTTATTTGGATGCATTTACATTCTTTATTTCATTTATAAAGTAAGTCAAGGGATTTTGTGGGTCTGTTTAATGTGCTAACATACAGGGTGCCCCTGTCATTTCCAGATATTTTATATAGTCAAATGATTCATTTCCTTTTTTTTCTTCTACCTCTCCCAGTGTTATTATTCCACTTTTATAATTTTATAATGTTTTCAAAGCGATTTTATAAGTTCCTAAAGCAATGCATGCATATCCATCTTTGAAATGGACGATGCCTATAATTTCACTATACAACTTGCAGGTAAAAGACAGCAATAGTCAAGTTCACTTATAACTCTAAGACCTTGGCTTTCTCAACTGCAAAATAGGAGTGATTGTGTCTAAACGTCACAGATTCATCATTGGTGCATAATAGAATAGCTATGCTACAATTGATCTTTGTTTCCAGCTGTTGTTCTGACAAGCCATGGAATTTCAGCTTTGATCATGAAGTAAAGAAACTGATTTTAATTAAGAGTGATCAGGCTGTTACACCAGGTGAACACTGTATTTTTCACGTGGAAACCCCAGGAATCTGAAATTTATTTCAGTAATCTTTCTTCATTCAACAAGGATTTATTGGCTACCACTATCAGTCAGGCAGGCATTGTTTGAGACTGAGGCTGAAATATATAGAATCCATGCTTTCTTGACATTGATTTCCTAAGAGAGACAATATTAATAAAATAAAATGACAACATTTGATATATAATTATGATACTGGCAAGTGGTGTGTGAGAAAGGAAAGGGGCATATGAGGGCATTTAACAAGGAGTTGAACCAGCCGGGAAGAAACAGAAAAGACCTCGTTGAGGTCTTGAGTTGGGATCTGGAGGATGAGTAGAAGTTAAGTAAGTGCAGTACGTTGGGGGAGTGACAGGGAGGCACCAAGCTCAGCAGGAAGAAAGCCCCAAGAGTGGGTAGGCCCCATTAAAAAGTGAGCAAAGGATCTGAATAGACATTTCTCAAAAGAAAACATACAAATGACTGATGGGTATATGAAAAAATGTTCAACATCCCTAATCACTAGGGAAATACAAATTAAAACCAGAATGACAAATCACCTTACTCCTATTAAAATAGTTTTTATTTAAAAGTCAGAAGTAATAGATGCTGGCATGGATGAAGAGAGAAAGAAATGCTTATACACTGTTCTAGGGTTGTAAATTAGAACAACTTTTACAGAAAACAGTATGAAGATTCCTCAAAGAATTGAAAGTAGACCTGATATTTGATCCAATAATCTCACTGCTGAGTGTCTACCCAACAGAAAAGAAGTCATTTTATCAAAACACACCTGCATTCGAATCTTTATTTCAGCAAAATTCACAATTGCAAAGATGTGGAATCAACACAAGTGCCATATATTCGTGAATGTATTAACAAAATGTGGTATATGTATACAAGAGGTATTATTCAGCCATACAAAATAATGAATTAATGCCTTTTGCAACAATCTGAATGGAAATGGAGACCATTATACTAAGTGAAGTAGCTCAAGAATGATAGAACAAACACCACACGTACTCACTATCAAATTGGAACTAACCAGTGTGCTTACATGTAGACTGAGGCCACTGAACTTCAGTGGAAAACAAGCATGGGGATAAGCGAAGAGAGGATGGGCTAAAACCTACTTAATAGGAAGGATGTGCACTATTTGAGTGATGGGCCCACTTAGAGCTGTGACTCAAGCATCCATGCAACCAAAAACATCTGTACCCTTTTAATACTTTAAAATTAAAAAAAAAATTTCTTGCAACATAACTTGGGGAAAGTATCATTATGCAGTGGATTGAGGACTCTGTGCAAACACAAAAGGATAATCAAGAGAAGTTAATTTGTCTCCCAAGGAGCTTGCCTCAAGTAAAAACCTGGTAATAGCATAGTTCAGAGGAATTTTAAGTTTGTCCTGTATGCATTCTTCTTTGACATTCTGTATAGATTTAAAAATCTAAAGAATGAGATATATATTAATAATTATATGTTGTTAACATTGTTGAAAACTTCAAATGCTACAATTAATATCCACATTACCTGTCATTCTCACAAATTGAATGTTTTAGAATTTTAAGAATGTAGGTTAAGAATTATAGGTTAAATGCTGCTCACTGCCTACTTTCTGCTTCTCTTTTCTGGTCACCCCCTTTGTCAGCCTTTTCTGACACACATCCAATACATTGTGTTGAAAACTTTCCCTTTCTATTTTTTCAGAATTGACATGTCTCTTTCTTTTCATTGACATTGTTGGAATGATCTGCTGCTTTTCTTTTATGTATGTTCTCTGGTTATGTTAATGAAATTCACAGAGATTCCATATCTGAGATGCTGGTCTTTTGTGCATTAAAAGTGGGCTAAGTATACCAAATGTTGCTGGTCCATAGATACATAATCAAAATAAATGTCAACTTGTATGTGTAATAATTTAAAAATGTGTTAGAATCCTGTGCAAAGAGATTCAAGATGTTGTAATAATCTGGAAGAAAATGAATATGTATTTAGTACTTAAGGTATACTTGTGAAATGATTATTCCCACCATTCCAACATTCTGTCTTTCCCAAATATGAATCAAGGTTAAGGGAAGATGGACACTGGGGATGGCGGTGTGGTGCCAACAAATTTATTTTATGCCTATTTCATAGAAAGATTTTATGTATCATATAATCCCTGTCTACATATACTGTTTAGGATGATCCTATGAAGTAGGTCTTACAACCCTCATGAAAAAACTAAGTTGCAAAATGCTAGAGTTTTATTACTGAACTTGACTGGAAGAACAGCTCTATTAGATGGCGGCATTTCAAAACCAACTCTTTCTGAGAAAAAAGATGCAATTTTGATCGCTACTTAAAGAAAAGGCCAAGGAAGCAAGAAAATTGCTACATGAAAAGTCTTAAGGTAAAACTGTGAGGCAACTATTAATATTAGACATGGAGAATATTGACTGTAGTAATTCAATGAATGAAGAGAGCCAACTACAGGATTTGGACAACCTTAGTCACAAAATTATTTTTTATTTTCTACTAATTTGGCAAGGTGGTGAGCAATCATGTATGTGAATGGAGAAAATGGTGATGAACATTTGTTGAATGTCGACATCTGTGCCAGCCCTTGTCTAAGCATGTAATATATATTAATTTATTTAATCCTCATAAGAGACCTAAGATATAATTAGTATTATCGTCCCCATTTAAAAATAAAGAATCTTAAATACAGAGCTCTGTGTCATTGGCCCAAGTGCAGGGGTGCCAGGCTCTGTATCCAGGAAGGTGGTCTTTGACATTTACCTCCTGAGAACTAAGATCCTAATGTGGTTAAGTGTTAATGAAAGATAATTCCCACCAGAATATTATTAATTCATTTGAGAAAAACAATCAAAAAGTGACTCTTGTGTTCCTTTTGAATAACATAAAAACCGTATTTCTTATTTTTAAAATGGTGCAGACCTTCTCTTTCCATTTATCCTGAGATTCTAAGACACTGTCCTTCGGGGCCCACTCAATACTTCTTACTACATTAGAGTAGCCAGAGGATTTAAATCACACTTGATTCTAAATTCTTACCAGAAATCACAAGGCTTCAGAGCATTGTAATCCTGGTGGGAATTTTTTGGCTTTTTAAACTTCAGAATAAAAATGGATTCCAATTCAGTGTTACAGAGAAAGTGGGGAAAAATGACCTCACCACAGGGTGCATTCCACTAAACTTTCTTGCCTTACTCCACATCAAATCTTCCCTTTTCTAAAAAGTTTATTTATTTTTAATCTTGTCATCAGTAGTATTAGAAAATTGGAGGGATGTTGAAATAAACCTACAACTTAGAGAGTGCAGAGAAAGAATGGATCAAGTATCAAGGTGATTCTGGTGAGGCCTCTGTCAAAGGAGGTGAGGGATAGGTTTTGTTTCCCAAATGTGCCCTTGTTTCTAGAAAGAAGTAAAATACATAATGCCATTTAATGTCTCTTCCAAGCTGTTTCTTTCCTATCTATAGATACACACATAAAACCACTACAAAATGTTCTGTTGAGATTTCCTCCATCTTGTAGCCTCAGTACTACAAATGATTACTTCACCCAGAATTTTTTTTTGAATGATTACCTTGTTAAAGAGCACATCTAAACTACTCGTATCATGGTGCCCTTGTGTAAATACCCTAACTGTTTAGAAGACTGCCTATTTAGAATATTTAATCTCCTGACATTCAAGAAAATATCTTTCACATAAAACCAACTACTGTAACTCATATTACATGAAGAAATTTAATTAACGAAAAAATATCAAAAGGATATATAATTAGTATTAAGCAAGTGCAGTCAATAATTTTGAGATTTCCTAGGGACACACCAGTCTCTAAACATCATGTGTACCTAATGAATGTCACTAATGATGGGGGAAATAACCCTTATTTCCTTAACAGTGGTCTTAGTTATGTGTTTTTGTTTTGTTTTTTTTTTTTTAATTTCTCAGCTTAGACATACGTAGCGTGACCAGAGATGCAAATGAACAGCAGCTTTGCCGTGGGTGTAAACTCGCTCCTGTAATAATTAAGTCAAGAAACAGACTACATAGGATGGGATGGTGTGTAGTGAAGTTCTTTATTTAGGGGTTTGATTTTATACCTTTCTAGTCATGTACACACTTTATCTATTATCTGTTAGTTTCACCATTACCTCATTTTACCTATCTGAAATCAACTTGAATGGAAAATCAACTTGAATGGAAAAGTGATTGTGCTGTTACCATATCAACACAATCACTTTTGCAGTAAACATCTTCTTCCAGACACTGACTAATCTCTGGGCAGGTGTCTAAACAAAATCATAAAGAAGAAAGTAGCCACAGGGGAACAGAGTTATTGGAAGAATATCTTCAAGTGTTCACTCAGTTTACTCAGTATAAAGTAACGACTGTGTCTTTTCCTCAGGACCAAGCACCTATAGGCCTCTGATGATATGTTGTTAACATACGTCAACCCTCTGGCCTGTATCTCTTTGGAAGGGCAGCATGCCTTTTGATCTCAGGCTTCAGGGGGCACACAGCTTCAGATAATGAGCTTGTGGAATTTTTAACTCCAGGCAAGCCAACTCTGCATGTGTCCCCGGGGGCCCAGGTCCCTTAAGCCTCTGGAAAAATACCAAGCCATATTAAACTCACACTGAGTTCACTTTGTGTGCTTGATGTAGGATATGTTTCTTTCTAAATATTATCCTACAGACATGCTCTCCACTTTCCTGTCATTCTGCTGAATAAGTGACACTAATGTGAGTCGCAGGTGAGGGATGAGGTATGGAGGTGAGTTGCCCAACTGGATATATAATCTGGTTTATATGCTCATTCACATCTATAGCCCCTGCTGGCATCAAGTACATGTTTAGTAGTAAGTAAAGCAAACTTGCTGTAGACCCATCTCAGAATCCTTTCTTCCTTTCTTCCTTCCTACCCTCCCTCCCTTCCTTCCTTCTTTTCTCCCTCCTTCTCCCTACCTCCTTGTTTTGCTTTGATTTCTTTTTCTCTTTCTTTCTTTCTTTCTTTCTTTCTTTCTTTCTTTCTTTCTTTCTTTCTTTCTTTCTTTCTTTCTTTCTCGTCTCTCTCTTCCTTCCATCCTTCCTTCCTTCCATCCTTCCTTCCTTCTTTCCTTCCCTCGCTCTCTTTCTGACTCTTTCTCTTTATTTTTTCTTTCTCCTTTATTATTTCTTTCAATTCTTTCTTCCTTCCTATCATTCCTTCCTTGCCACCACCTCCTCTCCTCGTCCTCCTCCTTCTTCTCCTTCCTTTTTATAACTTCCTTGTAGGAGTCCTTACATGCCCAGGAAAGAACACTATGCTCTCAGAATCACTCTCCCAAAGGAAAATATCTAATAAGCTATACAGCATTTCATCTGCACTACCTCAAACAGAGTAATACAGCTTTACCAACTTTACATTCTAATATAAGCTTATGTGCTTTTTAAAATTATATATAGCTGGAGACTGCAGGAAGTTGGTAGAGAGAAACAGTTGTCAAAAAAGTGAACAAGAAGAACCAAAGCATTGTATAGTAAATAAAAGGTCAACAAATGGAGAAAAAACCAGAAAGTTTGGGGTCATTTAGGTTGCTCTGACAGACAAAAGAATAGAAATTAAAAAATAATTAATTGAAAACAAAGAAGTCACATTACATTCCCAGTATTAATGGGCTCATAATCAGGCAAATGACAATATGAGAATATTTTTGCACATTGATGTTAAAATGGAAACACCAGAGTGAATACTCATATTTTATGTATTTAAAATATGTATTTAAAATACATATTTAAAATATTTAAATATGTATTTAAAATTTAAAATTTAAAATATGTATTTAAAATACATAAAATCTAAAAATAATCAATGAAACTAAATACCGTCATAAATTTTAATTCAAAATGTATAAATATATTGTCAAGTTTTAAGGAACAATGTAAAAATATAAAATATAAATTATAAACATATATTATCATTGTATTATAAACTTTTGGCAAATACACAGTGTGCTGCTGATTTGCCTTCAATTCCCCCCCCCCTACACACACACACACACACACACACACAGAGTGATGCGCTCAGAGTGGCCACACTCACTGCTGGTCAGCTTCATCTTCAGCCCCGTGCAAGTCCTAGTGAGCTTCGTGAGCACAGCACCCAGGCTCACTATCTCTGCAAAGTCATTCTGTAGTAGTTCCTGATTTAGAATATGGCAATTTACATGTGGTATTTTACAATTCTCAGTGTAAGAGAGGGACGACCCTGTCCTATGTTCCATTTTTGGTGTGATGATTCTCTACGTTCCCAAGAGCATCAGAAAAATTTTCTCCCCAGGTCTAAGCTTAGACTTTATTTGAATGAGTATATGGGGGTGGGGGTGGGGGCTAAAGGAGAATTGAGAGATGGTAATAAAAGGAAATGAATACTGAGAAGGCATTAGGAGGACAGAGGAAAAGAGTGTTTTGAGAACAGAGATAGTCAGCAAAGGGGAAAGGTGCAGAGACAGGAAACTGAGACAAGAGGGGTGAGTAGAGTCTGGAATGACATATTGCACGTGAAAGCACACACCTGGTACCTACTTGTATTTGGATACTTTAAGATGACACATTAGAATAGAGAAAGGTAGCGATACAATCACTAGCCACAAGATATTATGGTGGGACATTAAAAAATTTCGAATATTATCTGAGTTTGGGTTTTAAGAGCACACATGAGAATGTAATGTTTGATGATTTGAAGTCTAGAGAAGATAGGCTTCTTTGGGCCAGTGTGTATCTGACAATTTTTCTTCGGATCAAAGGACAGCTTCAAATAACAGTGAATATTTCCGTGTGATAATGATTAAAAATTTTTTTTCCTTATTATGAGAGAGAGAAAAAGAGAGAACAAGTGCAGGAGCACATGGTTAATTGACATTCACATTCCTGAGCAAACTTGTAAATAGTACCATTCTCACAGGAATTAAATCAGTTGCACTGTGGGCAACTTTAGAATTCAAAGGTGCCACAGTTCCTCACTGTGTGTTGATGGAACTGAACGTCATTAACCTTTTCACTTGCACTAACAGAGACAAGTGAAGACAAGATGTGCTATGACTCCTGCACATCTATGTTTTGTTTTTAGCCCAAGGCCCTCTACAATTACCCTATACTTCAGAACTAATTTCTCTACACATTTACCTGTATTGTTTCTGCACTATTTCTACAACACCACAATCTCATTAACTCATTTTTTTTTTTCTTGCAAAAGGAGGATTAATGAGGACATAGAAGAAATAATTATTCAGTGATATAATATTGAACAAATCTTTGTGGGTTTTGCAAATAAGTTGGCCCCTATCCAAAGTAAATGTTTTTCCCAGTGTCAGTCTTATAAGTAAGATAACACTGTGTTGCTTACAGCCCCAATCCTGACTGTTATTCTCCTAGCTGTAAATTAAAAAAATCAGACCTTTAATTTTTAGGTTAGGGCAAGAAGGAAAGAGAAGCCCAATTAAAATATAGAAATTGATTAATTTTTTAATAACAAAATCGCTTTGTTGCTTATTGCTTAAATGTTTAATTCTCATTTTTTAATTAAAAATAAATTTGTATATGTAAGTGAACACAAAATACAGATACAAACACATTTTATATAAGTTTCATAAGTTTAAAGCAGAGCAAACAACCATTTAGCACCAATAATCTGCCATCTTACACATGGAAATAAATGCCTATCTTTTTTGTAGCTAATAAGTAATTTTATCACTGCAAAGGGATAGAAATTTCCATTTTAAGGGGTCTTCTAATATGAGATTCTTTTGACTGAGATGATAAAGGATTACCCATGTAACTTTACTGAAAAATATGTAGGTGTAAGTACATAAACTTTGGTCACAATTGTCATTTTCCTTGACCATAAACAAACTTGATAACAGCTAACAATATGATTCTATAAAAAATAACACAGCTCAAATAAGAATTAATGTCAGTGTTTGAATCTCAGTAACAAGATTTAAACAATTATGTTCAGTTAAATAATCTATTTTAAAAGGGGCATTGTCCGACTGTACTGTACACAGGGAATGGAGAAGTAAGAATCCAATGTACTCAATTCTAATATGAAGGCAGTAGCTGAGCTAATGGGGTAGGGAATGAGGGTGGGACGGGGGTCACAGTGTATGGCACACATCTTGGAAGCAAGACACAATTATAAGAGGGACTAGACCTAACAAATGCAATCAATATAACCTAATTTTATGAAATCAATGAATCTCAAACAATAAATAATACATAAATAAAAAATAAAAAGAGAACTGATAAAATTAGGTATTTGATAATGCTTTCCATGTGGTGCATTTGTAAGCATGGGATGTGTTTATCTAGAAGAAAACAAATAAACTGTCTTCAGATATTTAAAGTGTTGTCATAGAGAAGATGGAGGAACAGAATGAGGACCAATGAGTTATGTGTGGACTTAATAAATGGAAGAATTTGTTAAAAATAAGTAGGATTCACATGCAATGTAATATCACAAAATAAAGACTTAAAACCTGGATTGTCATCTGTCAGAGGTGTACTGAAATTTTTTTTGTTTGTTTGTTTGCAGTTTTGTTTGTTTGTTTTGGCCTGGGGCCAGGTTTGAACCTGCCATCTCCAGTATATGGAACTGGTGCCCTACTTCTTGAGCTACAGGCACCACCCAGAAATGTTTTCTTTTGTTTTTGTTTTTGTTTTTTTGGCATGGAAGGTATGTACTAGATGGCCTCCAAGATCTTATCATTTCCAACTCTAAATCTTATGAGTTCCTTTTTAGTTAACTATCATTCTAGTTATGAGAATTCTACCAAAGAATGTGCAGGGCTTTTGTCAAGTCATGTTTTGCAGAACACTAGTTCTAGTGCATGTTACAAGGTGCTTTGTGGGGAAAAATATATAACTTTGTAGTTAAATTAGTTTGGGGACCCTTGTGTATCATACCCTCCTCTTGGAGAATAAAAATGCACATTTGTATAGTAAAAGTTCTGAGCAGTCTTGCATTAAAAATGTTGTTTAACATGGAATAAGCCAACACACTCTGAACTTAATTGAATATAGAGCACTTGCCTGGTACATTTTACTTGCAACCTGAAGGAGCAGTGTCCTTGGAAATATTAGTTTTTGAAATGGAAATTAATACACAACAAAAGCAACCATTTAAATCAATGCATAATGCACTTTAATACATTTACAAACATTAAATATACAAAGGAGAAAATTTGCATGTACAGAAAAGATTCTTTTCCCAAAGAATTAAATACTTATTACAAAGACCCCTCTCAAACCTGCCTTCTGAGTAAAAATTTAATCATTTATCTCAAATATTTTGTATACATGTAAAATGTTTTATTTCTTATAATTAAACACCCCATTAACAAACCTAACTTCAGAGTTTCTAACTGAGGCTCTATAGCATTAGTACTTTTGTTTGTTGATTTTTACTTTTATAAATCAGTTTTAGTAAATTTATAAAAGATACCTTTCTTTATACTTGTATCATTACTTACGTCTTATCACTGTAGATTCACTTTTGTGAACAAATAAAGATAAAATGTATAAAATAGTCAAACAATGACATGAGCACTGTTTAAAGATGAAAATGGTGACTCTATTGACACTGATGTGTTGTCTAGGAGACAGTGCCCCCATGTGATAGCTCAAAATTCTCATTCATAAAAAATGTGAACTATCTATATTTGGTGTATAAACTATGGTTTTTGGCCATCAATATATGATAAGTAAATTTTACATGTATTAAGTTCTGGCAGTATGCTATATTAAGTTAATTTATTGTGATCATACACATTCAAAGCTGATAATAGTCTGTCTCAGAGAATATAAAGGAATTTATTATTTTGCTTCTAATTTTCATCCTACCAGTCCCTGCCCCAGTCTGTCCTTCTCTGGATATATCGTCAGAGCTTATAAATATGATTAGCTCATCTCACTTAAAAAAAAAAAAAGAAAGAAAGAAAGAAAGAAAAAACTTCCAATAATTTTACTAATCTTGTAATTCTATAGATATTCTTTTTCATCATTTTTAAACTCTAAAGGGAATTTTTAAAGCTAATCATCCTTTGACAAATTAATTCTTTACTCCATCATGCCCCATAGCATTTTCTATGTGCTACATTATTCAAGTATTTATGTTGAATCTTAATTCTCTTTATCCTGACCTTCTTCATTGTAAGAATGGAAATTCTACTGAGGTAAGGATCATAGTTTGTTTATTTCTTTTATCTTCTGTGTCTCACACATAGTAATGTTTGTTAAATGAATGAATATGTGACTGGAGAGGGATGTTCTCCATGAATCCCCTCTGCTGAGCTCACAGTCTCATACATTCCTGGGCATTCATGTTTTTTGGTTAATTTTCTCAAGGTAAGCATCCATATATGATTCATTTTCACATGCCATCTTATCTCTATTATTCTGCTATGTACTTTGTATGTACTCAATAACATTCATTGAATAAAATAATAAAAAATTAATACTATCATCTGCATTTAGTGCTTTCATTCTTCATTATTTAACATTAGCTGGAACCCTGGGAGCTTAATTCTCTCAAAACATTTCCTTTCTAAAAGTCACAACAATCTCTTACTCTTAATACCATTGATCTAGCGTGCATAACAATGCTGGGTAAACCAAGACTTTCATAAAAATGCACCTTCTGGTTATCTTAACTTTCTGATCACACAGTCTTTTTTTTTGGTGCCCATCTTCTTTATTTTCTCACCTAAATATAAGCACATTTTATGGTGTAGCTTTTAGTTTTGCTTTCTACAATCTTTGGCTATTTGATCTAACCCTAGATTTTAATCATAATCCTCAAGTGACCACCCTACCACATTTCATTCCCATAATACCACCTACTTGCAATACTTCTATCTATAATAGGATAATGTAGGCTGATTAACTCTAAAAGCAAAATTTCCAATATGCCTACACTTTGTTCTCGTATTGAGTTTGTTTCATTAATATTGACAATAAAATTATTTTAATCACAATGTTTTTTCCCATTATTCATTAATCCACCTAGTATTCTGTGAGTTTCTACTATGTTCTAGGCACTTTCCTAGATACTAGAAATGCAACACTGAGCGAGACAAGTCTTTGTATTTATAAAGCTTTTATGCTGAGGAGGAGGAAGAGGAGACATAAAATAGATAAACAGGTAAATATAATAAGTGAGATGAGGACAAGTGATATGGGGAAAAATAAAGCAAGATAAGGGTAATATGACATAATGCTGAAGATTGCCAATTTATTGAGAGAATCAGAAAAGATCTCTAGGATAGGGTAGCATGTGAGCTCATTCCAGGAACAGAGATGAGCTAGGGCAGAATCTCTAAAAAAAAGGAGTAAGTTCAAGAATAGCAAGGAATATCAAGGAGGCAGAGTAGAGAGAAGAGAAAAAAATGAGATCTGAGAAGTTAGAAGTGGATAAATAGAAGGTTTTTGTAGGCCACCATGAGGACACTGAATTTTAGTCTGCATGAGATGATAAGTTTTGTAGAAGACTTTTGAGCAGAGCTGTGATTCTTTGGTCTTAGCTGCTCAGTTGAGATAGACAACAGGAAGATCAAAGTGAGAGTGGTTGGGCAGTTGTAGTGATCATTGAAGAGAGATGTTTTCCTGACATGGATGTGGAGGTGGCTGTGGAGGTGGTCAGAAGTGATCAGAATTTGCATTTCCATTAAATATAAAGCCAATGGGATTTTGTCATGAAATCTGATAAACAGTATGAGAGAAAAAGTTAAATAAACTCAAATTTTTACCCTCAATAACTGAAGAGTGCAGTGAACACGATTGTAGAAAAAGCAGGCACAGTATGACATGACTCTTGAGCTTCTAGTGGATATGTAAGGTGAGCAATTTAATAGAATCCAGTTCAGCATACATTATCATTGGGAGATGATTTTCAAAGCATAAGACGGATTGAGATTTCCTTTCCTTCTATTGCTTCAATCTTACTTCTATAAACCTCTTTTATATATTTTCATATCTTCTTAATTTCCCCTGATGTTATTCTAGCCTAAGAGCTCATGATCTCTTTTCTAAACTTTTATAAACACTTCAGTCTTTCTTCTCTGGTATCTTCCCATCACCAATCTATCTTACTTATTTTATATTTTGGCAGATTAGTCTTTTGAAAGCACAGCTAGTATATCTCTCTCTTATACACAATTTTCACTAGTTCTTCTACGTAAAGTAATATCCAAAAATCTTAGTCCTTCATAATCTAAAACCAGCCATATTATTCCCTACTTTCTTCCATATACTATAGTTAACCCTGGAACAACATGGATTTGAATTGCATGAGTTCCTTCTATAAAGATATTTTTCAATAAATATGATAGAATTTTTTTGAATATTTGCAACAATTCAAAAAACTCATGAACAGGCTTGGTGTTTGGCACTCAGTGAGTAGGGTGCCAGCCACATACACCAAAGCTGGCAGGTGCAAGCCTGGCCAGGGCCAGCTAAAACAACATGACAATGGCAACAAAAAAATAGCTGGGTGTTGTGGCAGGCACCTGTAGTCCCAGCTACTTGGGAGGTTGAGGCAAGAGAATCGCTTAAGCCCAAGAGTTTGAGGTTGCTGTGAGCTGTGACACCACAGCACTCTACCTAGGGTGACATAGTGAGACTCTGTCTCAAAAAAAAAAAAAAAAAAAAAAAAAAAAAAGACAAAAAACTCATGAACAAACCACATAGACTAGAAGAAATATTGAAGAAATTAAGAAACAATGTAGGTGTGTCATAAATGCATAAAGTATATGTAGATGCTAGTCTATTTTATCACTTACTACCACAAGAGACATATAATTCTATTATAACAATTAAAATTTATTGAAACTTGAGCACATAACCATTTCAGACTATCCATGGTGCCATTGTCATTCAAAAGAAATGTAAATGGGCATAACAATGCAGTATTAAATCATAACTTCATAAGATTAACCATAGTACAGACAGTCCTTCTCTTATAATTTCATTGCCCCCTCCTGTTGCTTTTTCAGAGCTTAAATGTGAATATTTCCTTAAAATGTCATGTGACATGAATCATCTCTGTGTGAGCTGTTTGTCTTTCCACAAAGTTGTTTACCACAGTAAAAAGTGATCTCTTATGGGCCTTACAAATTATGTTGTTTCATGCAATACCTTAAACCTTGGAAAACACCATGCCACCCTTACAAGGTGCCACTAGGGATGATAGACGTGCTCACCAGAAAGAGAAAATAGCTATGACATTACAAGAAAGGACTGAATTGCTTGATAAGTACAATAGATTGAGGTCTGTAGCTGCAGTTGCTGCCCTTTCATATGGGCAATTCAGCTTGTGAGCAAACATAAACTAGAAGTTTCCATAAATACAGTATAATACTGTAAATGTATTTTCTCTTACTAATACTTTTCTTAACAACATTTTCTTTTCTCTAGCTAACTTTATTATAAGAATGCAGTATGTGATAGATGTAACACACAAATTACATATTAATCCTCTGTTCAGGTTATCAGTAAGGCTTCTGGTCAACAGTAGACTATTGGCATTTAAGTTTGGGAGAATCATGTGCTAAAAATGGATTTCTGACTGCATGGAGGTTGGCTTCCCCAATCCCTTCATTGTCCAAGGATCAACTATATATGCTTTGTCCACACTAAATTTGTCAATGTTTTGTAATAGAACATGAAACATCTGCCATCAAATATCTTATTTCTGTATGAACAACAAATCCTACATGGTGCTTTCCCGCAAACATCTTCTAGCTAAATCTTTTCTTGATATGCCCCTGAAAGAAATGTCTCTTTCATATAACGTCCCAGGGTACATTATTTATAGCAATCTACATTTTCTTTCTAATGTTATTCTTATGTGTGTGTTTGCACACCTGTTAGCATTTTATCCATTCTGATAGACACAATATATTACTTTATTTATACTTAATCTAGTTATTGATTATACCCTTTTTATAAGGTACTAATTTTTCTAAAGAAGCCCCAATTTCCAGCATTGTATCTCGTATATAGTGGGCACCCTGGAAATAATTTTTGAATGGGTGGATCTCTGAGTTGGCATAGTTGAAAATGAGCTTGAAGCAGGGTTTTCACCAAAATGAAGAACATAAAATAACACAAAAAAATGAGCTAAAGATTGTAGGTAAGGGGGTGGCATGTTAAGCTTTGTATCTGTGGGTGGTTTTAAGGTGGGTTTGCTCAAATTACATAAAGACATGGTTCAGAGATGCAGAGAAATGTGGTTAGCAGCCCAGCTCTGAGCTGATAAAAATAATCAGAATAGCGAGATACTGACAACAGAGACCCCTTGTAGCTGTTGGAGTAGGAGTACAACCTGTGGAAAGTAGAAACTGAAAAAAAATATTTTTTAATTTAATATTTTTAAAATATTACATTTAGTGAAGATTCACACTTATAATCTTAAAATAGTAAAATTTATTGGCAAATTTTATGCCAAAATTTCTATCGAACACTGTTGAAAATATACACATGCTTATATACAATAACAGGTTCAATATAACATAATCTTAATAATAGATATAAAATAAATGTTATTTTTCCCCTAATGTGCGTATGAGTGCTCATTCTCAAGACATGTGACAGCTAAAAACAAGGAAATGCTTCATAATTTGACTTCACAGAGAGGTTACAGGATGACATACGTTACTTATAAGACATAAAGCACCCATATCTTTTATTTTTCTGGATTACTTTTTGCACTATACAAATATAGTGATCAACCAGAAGAAAGAGAATTTCTGGTTTATAGAACAGAGCATCTTGATAAGGCAAGAAGTGTTGAAAAACTGTGGAAACCAAATCCTTGTGGGTGATATGTCTTCACATAATGACATTTTAGCAAATGGATTTTTCTGAGGGTAGAAACTTTTTCCTAGAAGCACCCAGCTGAGGAACAGAATCTTTGAAAGGCTCAAAGTACGTGTTTTAAGTAGCATGCACTTATCACTCAGATTTGTTCAACTTTTGAATTGGATCTAAAAGGCTCAGAACATTTTTTAATACTTGTCATCTCCCTCCCTCACAGGGTCGTAGGCAGGATTAATAAAATAATGTTGGAAAAAAAGGTTGAGATCCTTGGCAGAAAGAGGCTAAATACAGAACAGTGTTTTTGTTATAATATACTGTGTAAAAATGATCATGGAATAAGTTTTGCAAATTAACTTATTGAAGAAAAATAATTAAGTAGAGTTTGATTTTTTTTGGAACAAGTGATATGTTGGTATGTATACCTTAAAAAATAATAACTTAATTTCCTATATTCTAAAACAGTCTAGAGTCATTTACTGTAATATATATGTATATATATATATAATATATGGGTTTTTTTTTTTTTTTTGCAGTTTTTGGCCAGGGCTGGGTTTGAACCCGCCAACTCCAGTATATGGGGCCAGTGCCCTACTCCTTTGAGCCACAGGCACCGCCCTGCTATCATAATTTTAAATCAAACCATATAGTATAATGTGTTAACAGAGGTTGGCACACTGCAGTCTTGGGCCTTGTCTGGCCAGTGCTATAAAATTTGGTCAGTTACCAGTTTTTCTAGATAGTTTTAATGAAACATAGTCATATTCATTTGTTTACCATTTGTCTATAGTGGCTTTCACAGTATATAGTGAGTAGTTCGGTAGTTATGACAAAGGCCATAATGGCCCACAAACCTAAGTTATTTATTATCTGTCCCTTTAAAGAAAAAATGTGCAGAACCTTGGTTTAGACCTGAAATTTTCAAATGACAACCATATATTAAACACTCACATATTTTGTAACTAAAAATTTGACTTTTTGTAAATTCCAGGTCATGTCAAAGATTCAATTTATTCATCTGTAATAGTACCTGCATGATAAATTTTTTGGTAAGGAATAAAATCTAAGAGCTTATAACACTTAGCACAGTACCTAGCAAATAATAACAGACTGAGTTGAAGTAGTTACTATTGTTGTTCTGTAATGCCAAGTTAATAAACACATGGAACACTGTAATCCCTAGGCATCTACTTGAAAATACTTTTTAACACATGCTCAGGTATGACTTTTCTGAGTTCATTGTTTAATGGCCCCCAAAATACATGTAAAACTCCAGGTTTACTGTGTGAGCCTTGAAAAAGAGTTTTTGCTCCAAGTCCAAAAAAGATATTGGTAGACCAGGTTTTATGAGACCTATTAGTGATAGTGACCCTCAATTTAAGGGGGGGACAGAGGAAGGTAAATAATTAGGGAAAAATTGACCAAAAAATTTTAATAAGGGCATAAAAATCGCTTCTTGTCACAGCTTCAGATAAGCACACAGGTCAAAGATTTTGATAAAAGTAGTTAATACAAAATAGGAAGTAAATTCTGAGACATTCTGAAAGCACTCACAAGTGTATTTGGATGAAGGGATACTCATCCCCATGTGAAAACTCGTTGACGAGTTTTGACGGTTGAGCAGTGGGGCAGTAGGCATGGCATGTGAGATGAACTTGAAAGGTACCAGGAAGTCAGATTTGGTGTCTACACGAGAGGAACTTGCTCATAAAAAAAGCAGAGTTGGAGGTTTTTCTGGATCTTTATTTTGATATCTCAAGGAAGTGGTAAGAACTTTGCAATAATTGTGTGAGCTGTACTCTAATGAACAGGTGACAGACTTTCACTGAGTGTGCTGTGAGCATTATGATTTGAAAGAATAATGAACTGAGTTCGTGTGGGCTTTGGGCTGTTAAAATTTTTGTTTGGATCACAAAAGAACTAATAGCTTAAAGAAATAAATAACTGATCTTCTTTGATGTATTTAATTTATATTGTTTAAAAGGAAGGAACATGGCATCAGTGTACTGGATTATTTAATATAGATTTTCATCTATATTCGAATATGAAATTTATGCCAATAGAAGCTCTGCCTGTTCCATGTTATTTATGACAGCATGAAGGAAAAGACTGCTTTTATTTTCCTTAATTCTGTATTTCTAGTACCTAGTGCAAAAGATATGTTCAATAAATATCTGTTAAACAAATGAATGTACAAAATGATGGGATATGCTGGAGAATAATCAAGTCTTAGAGATAATATTCTCAGAGTCCTCACCAAGAAGGAAGGTACAGTGAAGTGTACCATTCAAAAAAACACAATGATTAACTTTAGGAGAAGACGTCACAATTCAAATCCACGTCCAGATAATACACAAGACCTGTTGTTTTTAGGCAGCAGTTAAACACAGAATTCTGAATCGAGAGGGGTAAACGCCACATAAGGAAACCAAATAATGGTCTAAACACATCCTGATGGTAGATTTCCCAGAAACAAGACATTAGGCCAGAAAGAAAATAAAATGATTAAATCAGATGTCCAGGAGTAAACGATTAAGCAGGATGTACATCAGCATTTGCAGGCAATGAAGTATATTTTGAAGCAGTTCAGTTTATGGGGTTGGAATGAAGCAACCCCAGATTGCTAGTATCTCTAATAGCTTGACTGCAACAAATATAAAGCCCTTCTGGGAGAGAGGAAAGACAACATCATCTTAGCATCCAAGGGGTTATTTAAAATATACATTTTTTTTTTTTTTACAATTTTTATATGCCATATACAATCCTTAGTCAAAAGTAACCAAACAAATGAGAAGGGAAGATTTCATAAATAAAAGGCAAGACAAGCATTCAACAATAGAGAATAATCAGATGATGCAGTTCAGACACAATATTAAAATAAATTATCTAATAGGTTCAGGGAAATAAAAGAATGTTGGATTTTGTCAGGGAACTAGATAGAAAAAAGAGCCAAATTAAAATTGTAGAGTGTAGATTTCAGGGATAGTAGTGTGAACTTGGTGGACCTTTTCATCGAAGCTTAACTGGTGAAATTAAAACACACAAACACAAACACACAGACACACACACACAGTTTAAAGATTTTGGAAATGTGCGTTCTTCAACCTTCCATTCGATCCTACAATTCCTCTACTAAGTATATACCCAGAAGACCAAAAATGACATTATAACAAATATATTTGTACCAGAATGTTTGTTGCAGCCCATTTCATAATTGCTAAATCATGAAATAAGTCCAAGTGCCCATCGATCCACAAATGGATTAATAAATTGTGGTATATGTACACCATGGAATATTATGCAGCCTTAAAGAAAGATGTAGACTTTACCTCTTTCATGTTTACATGGATGGAGCTAGAACATATTCTTCTTAGTAAAGTATCTCAAGAATGGAAGAAAAAGTATCCAATATTCTCAGCCCTATTATGAAACTAATTTATGGCTTTCATATGAAAGCGGAGGGAGGGTGATTGGTGGAATTACACCTGTGGTGCATCTTACAAGGGTACATGTGAAACTTAGTAAATGTAGAATATAAATGTCTTAACGTAATAACTAAGAAAATGCGAGGAAGGCTATGTCAGCCAGTATGATGAAAATGTGTCAAACTGTTTATAAAACCAGTGTATGGTGCCCCATGATTGCATTAATGTACTCAGCTATGATTTAATAATAATAAAAAAGACATTAATATAAAGAAATTACCAGGTTTGGATGACAGACAACCACAGAACTATGGCATCTAAGTCATTAGTAGTTACTGTGTCTGAGAGCAGGAAGATTAATAACTCTTCTTGTCCTTAAGAAGGTCCAGAAGAAACCCTTAAATGTACAAATCCATAGGTCTCATGATTCCCAAAAAGTTATTCTGGAATAAGGAGAAGGTCCACTGATTTAATAAGCAAGAATAATCTACCGTGAGACAAGGTCCAAAGTTTATTGGCGCGTGGGGAGGTTAAGAGGGGAGACTCTTACTTCTTAGCCTTTCCTTAGACATATTTAGGTATGAAGTCAAAAGGAAGCCATACACATAATTTATTTATCCTTTTAGAAAACTTTTAAAAGATTCTATGATATGAATTATTCAGAGAAAACTATTCAAAGAAACAACAAAAAGAAAAGCCAGGGATTTTTTGGGTCACAGTTAAGGACCCGAAAGAAATAAAATTAAGCATAGGAGAACATTTACTGAAGTAGGTGGAGAAGTGTAAATGAATTCTAGAAATTATCAGAAAAGACAAATAACCTGGATGGGGAAACCAAGTTAAATAGCTGGCTGGTTTTGCACATGACAATGAAATAACTGACTAACAAAATGCTGAGACTGAAGCTGACATATTTCACAGGGCCTCAAAGATGCAGTAGAGTAGTAGATGGGTTTCAATATGAGCAAATATGTAACAAAGACAACACAAACACTGCTTCTAAGACATCAGGCATTAAATAACAAACTCCTAGTTAAATCATCAATTACACAGAGATGAATGTGGATGTGTTCACCCAATCCCAAACCACTAAAAGTAGAGGAGCACCTTTAATGTACTTTTATGCAAATTAATCAAACCAGAAAGTTAATGAGTAGAAGAATATTTCAAATAAGTTTTTGTGACTTAATGATACAGAATGAGGATAAGAACATGCCAAGTAGTCTGGCTGACACAAGTAGGTTAGATATCTGTCTAGGACAGCAGTTCTCGACCTGTGGGTTGCAATCCACAGGAACTGTATTCAAGGGTTGTAGCATTAGAAGGGTTGAGAACCACTGGACTAGAAGCGCATGAAATTAAGGGGAGGGAATCATTTCACAATTAAGATAAGGCACCCCACCGCAAAAATCATTGCATTTGGAGTGCCTTTTCCTTTCCTGTCATTCACACAAGAAAAAAAAAAATATGCCAGAAAGGCCATATCATCTAACCAAAGTCCTAACTAACTCTCAGCCAACTACAATACACCTCATGCCCAGGAAACCAAGGTACTTTAATACAATTCTGAGTTTTACACACTATGTCAACAATATACTTGAGCAAGGAATAGCTAAAGAAAGTATAGATCTCCCTAGTCTTCCTTTCCTCTGTTCCCAAAGTACCAGTTTCCTAGCAAAAACAATAAAGAATTATTTAGATAACCTCTATTGCATTGCTTCTTTATCTCCCTCCTCTATTGTTTTGCCTACCTAGAGATGGTCAACTGTACTAAAACATGAGAAGAACAAATAAAGGCCATCAAGAAAAGTAAAAACCTCAAGATTCTTCCAGTCATAGCACAATGGTTTAATCACCACACATACTAGCCTTAGAGACTTGAGTAAAATCTGAAAATGTGATCAATTTCAAAATATATCCCTTAGGTTACCAAGGCACCTCCAAGAAAAGAAAAGCCAGTTGTTAGTGTTGAATTGTATCCAAATCCAAACAAGTACTACCAAAATGAATATGCTGACTAATGATTCAAAGTAACTCACTAATAAAATTAAATTTAAATGCATATTTATGCCTGAATTTCATCACCGATGTATCGCTAAATAACTATCACTTAGTAAACTGCAGGATGAATCCCTTCAGATAAACATTCTTTCAGAAAGCAAAGAGCATTAAAATGGACTCTTGCATGGATGGATATCAATTCATGATATCCATTTCTGAACCATTCCTGTTTCTTTTCTCTTCTCTAATAGCTACTCTTGCATTTAGTTTTCTTTTGAACCAGCATAAACCCTGCCAAGTATCTGCAGAACTGTGAAATTAGGGGTCTTCAGTTAATGGTACAGCTTTAGAATTAACAACTAAGCGAAAGTAACAACTTTAACTATCATAAGATTCAGAATATAGAAAAATACATAAGAAGCCTTCTTTCTTTCTCAGGGCTGTTATGTCCCTTTAGTCCCTTCTAAGTTGGAAACTTCTTTAGCTTAGAAAACAAGAGCTATTAAGAAGGCTAACATTGATCTTAAAAGGAAAAAGCAGCTTGGCACCTGTAGCTAAAGTGGCTAAGGCGCCAGCCACATACACCAGAGCTGGTGGGTTCAAATCCAGCCCAGGCCTGCCACAATGACAACCAAAAAATGGCCGGGCATTGTGGCAGGTGCCTGTAGTCCCAGCTACTTGGGAGGCTGATGCAAGAGAATCGGTTGAGCCCAGGAGTTGGAGGTTGCTATGAGCTATGACGCTACAGCACTTTTCGGAGGGCAAAACCTTGTGGCTCTGCCTCAAACCAAAAAAGGAAAAAGCAAGTATCTTGCCACCACTATTGACAGCAAAGTTTGATTCAGTTCAGGTAATAATGTGGAAAAAAGACTAAACCATTCTCCATTACTAATTGCAAAAGCAATAGTTCCCAGGGACAAAAGAGTCAAGATTAACTACTATGAAATAGAAATGCTACGTTACCACTTCAATATAATGCTAGTGCCTCTTTAAAAAAAAAAAAAAGTTATTTTTTCAATTCTCATCAGTAAAATTAACTTTCACTTTAATAAATGTTTATGAATTTTAACATAATCATAATGTTTAACAACCTGTTTTGCAACAGTATTTTTTTCTGCATCATACTATTTCTCTGTCTGGATATCTAATTGCACCAATCTTAGACCTTATGTCCCTGGCCCACAGATCTCTGACACCTTTTTTTTTTTTTCCCCCCCCATTTTTCTCCTCATTGTTCAGATTGAAAAATTTCTATTGACTTGTCTTCAAGTTCACTAACTCTTTTCCTCTTTTATCTCCATTTTGCTAGAGATCATCCAGGAAGTTTTAAATAGTTATATTTTTCAGTTATAAAACTTTGTTTCCCCTTTATCTATCACAGCTTTTTTGATACTTTTAGCTTAACCTTTGCTGTAGAAGTGTTTACAATAGCTTTGTTCAAGCATTTTTACAATGATGAGTTTAAGTCTTTGTCAGATAACTTTAACATATGACATTATCTTGTCCCTGGTGTCTGTTATTGCCTTTACCAATTTGAGTTATTTGTGGTTCTTTTCATTTCAAGTAATTCTGAATTATATCCTTAACATTTTGAATAATACACTATGAAACAAGATCTTCCCAAATCCTATGGACTACACTGGTATTTTCGTTTTAGCAGGCAATTGTTCTGGTTAGTTTAGGTTCAGGCTAAAAATTTCAATATACCTTCTGCAGGTTGTAACTCAGTTTTCAAAGCCTTTGCAAATGCTATTTGGATTTATTCCTGTGGGTGTTCCACCAAGTGGTCATTCTGTAACTTGTGTGGAGTTCTAGTCTATACATGTTGTTAAAGTCTTTGATGTGCTAATTAAGATGAGATTTGTGAAGCCAGGTGTTTGTATACAACTTCATGAGGTCTCTTTCCCAAAATCATTACTGTTTTTTCCAAGTTCCCGAGGATACATTTTTCTGTCCTCTAGCCAGAAGCAGTCGACTTGTTTGGTGACAAATGTTGGAAGGACAGAGTGGAAAAACAAAAATAAAAAGAAAGAAGAAACCAGCACTGAGGTTTGGCTCTGCCTCTTGGAACCACAGCTCCATCAGAGAGGTAGGTTCCTTTCAGAGTTTACTGCCAGCTGATACCATTATCATGTGACTGACTGCGACAAGATTGTGAGAAAATAGGGGGAAATATTAATAATTTTTTAAAAAAAAAGTATGACCTCAACTCTCTTTAAATTTCTCACCCTCTCTAATCCCCAAACCAGAACTAGAAGACTTACAGCTGTGTTTATACCACAGTGATCACTTCTAGCTTTCTGGCTTCATTGAGTTCATGCCCAAGGATCCTGAAGGTTTGTTGGTATTCTGAAATCTGATGTTCTTTTCCAGTCTGCCTGCTACTAACTATGTATTCTGTCCAGATTTTATAGTTACATTCAGTTTTTTTTTTTTTTTAAGGGTTATGTATGTTTACTCTATATTATCCAAAATCAGAAAATACTGCCCCCTTTTACTAAGTAAAAGAAGCTAAAGTTCATTTCTAGAATTTGAGTTATAGAGTCTGACATTAGCTTAATAAAATTTTCTAATATTCTACTGAGACGCCAGGTCAGAAAGCCTCAGAAAACTGATCTGATCCCCTACTTTAAGCCAAACAAGCCTCTCAGCTTATTCTGTAAGGCCACATTAGGGCCTTACAATACTTGTTAGGAGCCAACATTCTGAAAACACTTAAAGGTAAGAAACAGAAAAGGATGAAGCTAGCAGCTTTTGATTTCCAAAACTTCATGGGAATATTTCCATAATGTTTGTTTCACAAATACAAACAATTTTAGTCTATTTAGGTTTAGAAAGAAAGTCTACTCCAGAAATAATCATTTACACAATAAAAAAAAAAAAAAAGGCAAATATGTAGCTCCCTTAAGGCTCCATATTCAGTCTGAGTGGCAGGTCAACCACATCATCCCCAAGATTAGGCAATTGGTTGGATTTGATGAGTAAATAAAGGTTGGTCATTCTAAAATATCTCACACTAGCTAGTCACACTATTTAAAATCCCACCACTGTGACTCTCTTCTACAAATGTGCAGTGTAGTTATGTACATGGTAGACACTGTGCCATATGCTAGTTAGAAAATGGTTGTCTAAGAAGTCAATCTTATGTATAAATATGTAAGTAAGAGAAAGATGGAGAGTAAATTATATTTCCAGTATGATTATCACTAGGTAGAAAAAGAAGACAAGAAGAGGAAGAAGGAGGGGAAAAACAAATTTCTACAACATTTGGGTTTTGGCAGAAAGACATCGGGCAGTATTTTTCCCATTTTTTTCTGTCCATTATTCTAAATTTATTCTAATAAATATAATTTCTTTCCAAAGAAGAAACAAACGTTTACCGAAAATAAAGCACACTGCACACAACTGCGGTATTACCCAGCAATGTCACTCCTGACTAGTTATTTATCCTGTACAAATAAAAATGTATGTTCACACAAAAACCTGCACAAAAAATGTAGCCACTCTAATCATATTCCATAGCCACTCTAATCATATTCCCCCTAAACTGTGAACATCACAATTGGCATTTAATGCTGAAGACTACTCAGTAATAAAAAGGAACGAACTAATGATACATACAACAGAGCTGAATATCAGAGGCACTGTGCTTAGTGAAAAGAAGCCAGTCTGAACACATTATTACTGTATTTTTACATTTATATGCTTTCTCCATAAGATGAAACAGAATAAATCAGTGGCTACCAAGAATTAGGAGGTAAGGAAACAGGAAAATGCCATGAATTTGGTTTTATGGTTTTTAGGTTAATAGAACTATCTGCTACCTTGACTGTGGTAGAAGCTACACAGTCCTGTTAAACGTGTTAAAACTTATGAAAATAGTACACCAAAAAGAAGTTAATTTTGCTGTATTTGTTAATTCTAAAAATAAAACTTAAAAACACCACGACTAAACAACTCATGTAGAATGTTACAAAATATGCTTTTCTCCAAGTAATAAAGAATAGAAAAAAAAATAAAGAATCAATGAATATCCAAATAACAGAAAGTTGGAGGTTGGGGGCGAGGGGGGTTGTTTGTCTGTTTTGAGCCAGGGTCTTGCTCTGTCACCATGGTTAGAGTTCAGTAGCACATCATAGCTTGTTGCAACTTCCAACTCATAAGCTCAAGCAATCCTCTGGCCTCAGTCTCCTAAGTAGCTGGCACTACAGCTATGTAACACCATGCCCAGATAATTTTTCCTAGAGATGAGGTTTCCCTCTTGCTCAGGTTAGCCTCAAACTCCTGACCTCAAGATATTGTCCCATTTTGACCTCCCAAGATAGCTAACTTTTCTGAAATAAAACTGAGGAGCTGATTCTGAAGTGTGTCTGAAAAGTACAAAGGCTCAAAATATGCAAAATAATTTAAAAAAAAAAAAAAAAAAAGGCTGGGTATGGTGGCTCACACCTGTAGTCCCAGCAATTTGGGAGGCGGAGGTGGGAGGATTACTTGAGGCCAGGAGTTTGAGACCAACCTGGGCAATATAGTGAGACCCCCACTATGAAATTTTAAAAAATAAAAATTAGCCAAGAGTGGCAGCACACGTCTGTAGTCTCATCTACTCAGGAAACTGAGGTGGGAGGATCATTTTAACCTAGG
This sequence comes from Loris lydekkerianus, assembly GCA_963574355.1. NCBI lineage: Eukaryota > Metazoa > Chordata > Mammalia > Primates > Lorisidae > Loris > Loris lydekkerianus. The sequence goes on along the minus strand of CAUYPK010025428.1, from coordinate 38,323 downwards.
AGCTAGAGGCTGCAATGAGCTAGGATGGTGCCAGTGCACTCCAGCCAGAGTGACAGAAGGAGGGGCAGGGTGGGGAAGAGAAAGGAGGGAGAGGAGGGGAGGGGCAGGAAGAGGAGGGAGAGAGAGGAGGAGGAGGGAGGGAATAGAGGAAGGGGAACAGAGGAAAAAAGACAAAGTTAGATTGACTTATATTAAACCTACAGTAATCAAGATATTGTCAAATAGGTATAAGTTACAACAGACATAATGATTTATGGAAGAATAGAGAGTATAGAACTAGAACCAAACATACGTGGTCAAAGGATTTTCAACTAAAACGACAACAAAAATTCAAGGAAGAAAGAACAGTCTCAAACAAATGGTGGTGGAACAACTGAGTATCTCATGGAATAAATGAAAGAACTTCACACTCCTATTTCAGACAACAGGCAAAAATTAATTTGAAATGGTTAAGAGAACTACATATGAAAGTCTAAAAGTATAAAACTTCTGAAGAAAACATAGGAAAAAATCTTTACAACTTTGGAGTGGGCAAAGACTTTTTATGGACAAGACAGTGAAAGCTTTAGTCACAAAAAGAAAATATGACAAATATGATTCCATCAAAATAAAAGCCTAATGTCCCTCAAAGAATGTTAAGAAAGGAAAAGGCAAAATATATAACAGAAGAGAATAGTTGTAATACATAGAACTGAAAAAGGTTTTATATCTGAAATTATGAGATGCCCTTTAAATTTAATAAAAATCTGACAGCCATATACATAAATGTACAAAAAGCACATGAAAAGATGCTCAGCATCATCAATCATCAGGGAAATGCAAATTAACGCCATAATGCGATACTACCACCTACTCACATGAATAGCTGAACTTAAAAAGACTGAGAATACCACATTGTAGAGGATGTTAAGCAATCACAACAATCATGTATTCCACTTTCCCAGAATGTTACCCATACACTTGCCGTGTGACCCAGCAATTCCACTCCCAGGTATTTACTGAAGAAAAATAATAAATGCCCATAAAAACACTTATATAGGAATTTCTTAACAACTTTATTTTTTTATTCACAATACTCAAAAAACTCTTAAAAATTCAAATACCAAAACACTGGTAGACAGTATCTATTATTCAACTAAAATAATTTCTGAAGTATGCAACAACTTGGATGAATCACAAATACATTTTGAGTCAAAGAAACCAGATATATGCATTTGTTGTGTACAATTCCATTATTAAAAAGTTATTTCTTAAACAAGCTAAAGTTAATTTATAGTGATAGTTGAGTGGTTCCAAGAGACAGATGTTGAAGAAAATTGATTGTAAGGGAGAATTATAAAACTTTCTACAATGATAAACGTATTCTATATTGTGATTAGGGTACATCCTCTGTCAAAATACATCTCAAAAGTAATTTAATGACACACATAAATGTGCACATTTTATTGTATATACAGTTGACCCTCAATTTCCTGGGGTTCTGCATCTGCATATTCAACCAACCACAAATTAAAAATATTCAGAAAAAAATACAATTAAAAATAATAAGAGTAGAAAAAAATGTATCAACTATTTGCATAACACTTTCATGTATTAAGAATTACATGTAATCCAGAGATTATTTGAAGGATATAAGAGGATGTGTATAGGCTATATGCAAATACTACATCCTTTCATATAATAAGGGCCTTGAATATGTGCAGAGGTCCTAGAACTAAACCCCCTCAGGGATACCAAAAAACAACTGTATGTAATAGTATATGTAATACTCGTATATATACACAATAAAATATAATAAAATGCATACACATACAGTATTTTGGTGGATGAAATGCAATGAAAATCAATAAAACTGAAAATAAGCATCATACAAATCAAGGTTAATACAGACATTTACTGGGTTGAATCTTTCTTCATTAAACTGTAAATAATCAAATGACAAAAATCAGAGAACTTTTACCAGTTAAAGCAGCATAGACGACTGGTGGAGAAAAGCTGACAGAAACCTTAAAAGTGTCATCTGGTACTCCCTTCTAGTTAGTTCAAGAGTCGTACCAACAGCATTTTAGGCTAATGCTTGTAATAAATCAGTAACAGGGCACTAAGGCCTCAAGACAGTCTTTTCCACTGCTGTAACTCATAATCTTTTGGAAAGCACTTTCTTAAAACCGAGTTGGAAAATGTTCTCTTTCATTGTTGTTGCCTGGTGAAATCCAGCCTACTACCTGTTTTCACAAATAAGGTTTTGTTGGAATACAGCCATACCCATTTGTTGAGCACATACTGCTTTCATGTCAAAGTGGCAGAGTTAAACAGTTGCAACACAAAGCTCACAATGTTTACCCAGGCCTTTCCAAATTAAAAAAAAAAGGAAGAAAAGAATAAAGTTTTTCTACTCTTGCTGTAGAGACACACCTGAAAATTCTATACCCTCTTTTAAATGACAGCACTCAAAAACCTGGAGATTATTCTCCCATTCGCCCTCAGTCTTCCCATCCCCAGTTCTTAACTTTTTCTTCTATGAGACAACTTTCAGTAGCTCAAATTGTAGACATGCCCCTCTAGGCACTACAGATAATGAGTTACCCTCTTAAATTATGAAAATAAATTCATCACCCCAGCTAAGATTACAATGGGACGTATAGTGTAACTGAATTCAAGCTCCTACCACTCACCACAGGACAACCAATACATCAAGAGGCAAGGAAAGCGACTTCTATTTAGAGTGCCAGCAAATCAAGGAGGTGCTCCTTTTCACCAGTAAGGGAAGAAAGAAAACAGAGGGTGTTGGGTTGCAAGGGGTAACAAACAGGGAGGGAATCACAGACATCTGGGCATCAGTGACAGTCAGAGAGGTTATAAAACTTCCTTGCCTTTGGTCAGCTAACTTTGGAGGATGAAGGTCAAGATATATCCAAAAATCTTTAAAGTAGTGTCGTATCCCCTGGGAGCTAGTTTTGGAAAAGGAATGTTTGTCACCCTCCTTCTAGCTTACACACAGAGCTATATAGAAGCTTTTAACCTAAAGGAGATCACTGCAGGGGTGATCAGAAGCAAATGGAGCTGTTTATGTTAAGCTTCTCTTTCGCTGTTACAGTCCATTAGAATCGAGGATTCTGTCAACAAATGTGATTTAGTGAAAAGGGTACAGGCTTATAAATCAGGTAACACTAGGTTCAAATTCAGACTCTGTTCCTTTTTAGCAATATAATACAAGTTAATGATTTCAAAAATAGATTAAAATGGGATATAATGAATGAACCAGGCATTACTGTAATCATTTTTAAATACAAAACATATACCAACATTTTGATGTAGGAATTGCCTTTACCTACTGGAAGAACTCCCTCTTTCTCCTTATCCAGCTTATTACAGAACAGTGAGTTTCCTGACTACAACAGTAGTTCTTGCTTGATTCTTGTGTTGTGCTGCCATTAAAGTATAAAATGTTCAATTTCCTTAAGTACTAAGTTTGACAGCTGATATCTCTGATATTTCACTTGGACTCTTCTTGATTTATTTTTATTGTGAAGGTACATCCTCCTCCTTTGAGCAATTTTTCTGAAACCATGGATAAGTCAAAAAAAAATGTGCTATTTTTGCTTATGAGTTCTGTCATGGAACCAGTGCAGCGCAGACAGCTCAAAATCTCAACAAAATCTTTGGGAAGGATGCAGCAGATGAGTGCACAGTACATCAACAGTTTTAAAAGTTTCATTCTGGTGATTTTAATCTTGAAAATGAGCCATGTGGGTGACCTGAGACCAAAGTGGATAATAATGGGCTGAAACCTATCATGGAAGTGAATCCATCTCAATCTACATGTGAATCACCAGCAAGGTTTCATGTTACTCTTCCAACAATGTTGGACCAAAGCATCAAGATAAACAAGGGGGATAGGTGGGCTCCACATGAATTAAATGAGCATCAAAAGAGAAATTGTCCAGAAGCTTGCCTTTCTTTGCTGTCACGACATAAGGCAAACCATGTGTACACCATATTGTTATGTGTGATGAAAAATTGATTCTTTTCAACAATCACAAATATTCAGCACAATGGATGGATAAAGATAAAGTGCCAAAATATAGCCCAAAACTGAATATTAAAAAAAAAAAAAAAAAAAGCTAATGGTGTCTGTTTTGTGGTCCAGCGCTGGTATTATCCCACTACAGCTTCACTAAACCTAGTCGACTACGGCAGACTATGGCAGATGTCTACTGCAACCAAATGGATGACATGATGAGGATGCTTGCAATTAAGCAGCCAAGACTGGTCAATAAGAACAGGTCAATTCTCTTATAAGACAACGCTATCGCATTAACAACACTGCTCAAACTACAAAAGCTGGACTTGGAAACTCATCTACCATATCACCAGACCTTGCACCAACTGACATTTCTTGGACCACTTCCTGTAAGGAAAAATATTCAATTCTCAACAAGCTGTGGAAAATAACTTTTGCAATTCATTGCCATTTGCCTTCCAGGCTTCCTCACTGCTGTTAAGATGGCAAAACTATGTCAGTAATTTAGGTGATCAACTGTACTGCTTCTTGTATGAGATATAATAAACAACTTTTGATTCAAAATTGGACATTTCATATTTAATAACCTAACAGTATAAAAAAAGTTGCCAATATTAATAGCTGATACTATTCTTCCAATCAGTTGTTAGAGTAAGGCAGAAATTACGGGTATTTTCAATGTAGCACTGACAAGCCTTTTTGCCAATAGCAGCTCTAAAGCCATGAACTCCAATCATTTTGTCATTAATAAAGCTGACATTCTACTCTTATACATGTAACTCTCTTGAGTCCTATTTTCCATTTGGTTCCAAAGTCAGGATCAAGACCTTCTTAAAGTATGGATCTTCTGATTAATTTTTCACATTGTCTTTCTTACAAGAGTCACATGCCTAACATTCTCCACAGTGTTCAGCTTGTATCTGTAAAGTTCAACAAACGCTAATGCATTTACCACAAAATAAATTCAGAATCTTTCAGATTTATTTTTCCCCCAATTTCTGAATGTTTTCTCATTTACAAGTAATTCAGCAGCAAGTGTAATAGCTTTGTCATTGAGTCTTTCTAAATAGTCAAATCAATTTTCATAAATCAACCTTCTTTACAAATTGCTCAAGTTAGTTTTAAGTAAATATGAATAATTATGTACAACTCATATGGTTAGAGCAGAAAGAAGCCTGGAAGTATACTAAGTATAACTGCCTGAATACCAAGACCAATAAGCTATGATCATCAATCATAACATTTTTCAAGGAGAAGGAAGACTGTTGATTAATCTGGTTGGTAAAGAGAGCTTCGACATCTTCGCCTTTAAAAATAGAAATGCCACTATCCTTCTTTTAAAGTTCCCATTAGGATTAAATGAAATAATAGGTATAAAGTGCCTACATAAGTATCTGGCTCATATAAGATGCTCTGTAAGTACTCTAATCAAGCACCAAATGAAATCAAGCCCCATATGGAAACAGAATCTCTGTAAAACAAGTCAATGTTGTCCAAATAATCTGCTTATGGTAAAAACTGGGAATGCTGTCTAAAATCATCCTTTATAATCCCAGGTTACCTTTCAGTATGGCAGCCAAAACAAAAATTTAAAATTCCTCAACAGCATAAATATGACATTTAGTATCTCCAGAAGAAAAGCCTCAATAGCCTAAAGGAGAAGGAAAACCACTTGCACACTGTTCTATTCCCACCTATGTGGGCTAGAAATAGTAACCTGTTCTCCTTCAATTCAGAAAGCTCATTAAATCAGGATATTACTATTTCCTTTTACTAATCACATGGCCTAAAAAAGGAGCTAAGAAATATTGATCACCAGAGCTTAAGATTATTAAAAAAAAAAAAAAATCTGTAACTATTCAGAATCACACTCCCTACCATTACAGGAAAATAAATATATAAGGATATAGTTGTCCTTGGTATATGCCAAGGACTGGTTCTAGGCCCTATGCATATATACCACAATGTGCCCTGCAGAACCTATGTATAGGAAAAGTCGGTTCCCTCTATACATGATTTTGTACCCTAAGAATACTGTATTTTCAAACCACGCTGAGCATACATATATGTGTGTGGTTCAAACCTGAGTTGTTCCAAGGTCAACTATACTAAATAGAAGAGCTCAAGTCTGTCAGATTTCAGTCACTGCAGTGAAATCATATTGAGACCAAAGAAGTCACCTCTTTGAAAATAAATAAGCATTTTACCATTGTTCCTGTCCTCTAGGAACCTGTTTTTCAGTGAAAGATTCTGAGGCATGGATCTCATTCTCAGTAACATTCCCAAACTATTTCCCTGATTCACACCTGTATGCTAAGCCACTGCTGGTTTTACCTCCGGTCTAACCTGCTAACTCAGAAGCTCATCCATGGCTTTCACATTGACCTCAGCTTGGCCCTCAAAGCTAAAAATACTATCAAGGTTTTGCCCCAGTTCTTGATCACAAGCCCTCTCTTTACACATATTCTGCCCAGTGAGTGGTTAAAATGCTCACACCTTCCAGATCTGTAAACTTCAATTTTCTTTTCTTAAAACTGAGATTTCTATCAGCATAATTCTGTAATTTTGTTCTAGATGGTGCATCATAGAGTAGAAAAGATAATTCCTAATCGGGGTGGGGCATGGTGGCTCACATCTATAATCCTAATACTCTGGGAAGCTGAAGAGTCAGAAGCCCTTGAACTCAGGAGTTTGAGATGAGCCTGAGCAAAAACAAGACCCTGTCTCCACTAAAAATAGAAAAACTAGCCAGGTATTATATTAGGTGCTTGTAGTTCCAGCTACCTGAGAGGCTGAGGCAGGAGCACTGCTTAAACTGGAGGGAGGGGAGGGGAGGGGAGGGAAGAGAAGAGAAGAGAAAAGAGAGAGCTCTTAATCTAAATGAAGAGAGAATACACTGTAGAGATAAATCTGAAATTAGTATAATATACATCAAAGAAAAAATACACGGTAATATGTTAACCCCCTCTATCTCATACAGTAAACAATTAAAGCCTGTTAACCCTTGATTTCAAATACAATGTATTGTTCCCCACCTTCAGCTTCTCATCCACACCTACTCGTCTTCCATGAAGTCTTCCCTGATTAACTAGAAGAAAGCTTAGCATTGTTCTACCTACACAGTCCCAAAATTCTTCCACATACGCCACCTGAAATAACAAGCTTACCTAACATATAGAAAAATAAACCACTTAAATAATGTCTTTATATAGTTGTATTTATTTAGTTGGAACACATTCCCTAAGTGACCATCTAACTGGTTATATTAGCTCTGAGTAGGATGTAATGGTTCTCTACATTGCTAGTCTAGTTTAGGTGGCTTGAACATTTGAAAAATATGTCGGAGGCAAAATACATGAAAATTATGTAACATGTTAAAAATAACAATAGGTTCCCCTTTCGCTACTTTCACATTTTTTCCCCAAAGGATAAAAAAAAGTACCCTTTAAAAAGATAAGCCAAGGGCGGTGCCTGTGGCTCAAGGAGTAGGGCGCCCGCCCCATATCCCGGAGGTGGCGGGTTCAAACCCAGCCCCGCCAAAAACTGCAAAAAAAAAAGATAAGCCAAACTTTGCCACATAAGATACTGTTTCTCTAGCTCCACACTTTAAAGAAACATAAACATAGGATTACAACATATAGAACAAGAGGACTTCAAGATGAGCTCAGTACACCTGCCTCTGGCTTTTATCCCAATTATCAGTAGGTTCACCACTCATCCCCTAACCACATCTGCTAACACTGTGCTGTATGAATAAAGCATGAATGTCTTATATTTAGGGGGGAGTCTCTATCTCATATACCCTTCTTTTGTAGGAAGTTTTTGAATGTACAATATGACCAGATTTTTAAAAGTTTGTAAGACTTCATCAATAAAGAAATTTAATTCCCATGTTTAACCTAAAGAATTAAATAATAATTAATCTGTTGCTTAGAAACATGTGGTCATTATATTTACATGAAAAACAATGATCAAAATACTAGTACTGACCAAAAGACTTATGAAACACTTTAATACTACTTACTAAAAATACCAATACTTTAACCCTTTACTAGGTGATTCTTATACTGCCTTGCTTGTGATTAAAGAGGCTTGCCAAATTCATATGCTGTCCCTTGCCTGCTTTCCCAGATGGAATTATCTGACATCCCTTCTTTAAAATTGACTGAAGAGGACTGTGTTTTATGTATACTTAAGTGTAAGTATATAACTCACTGGGAGAAGTTCAGTGCAAAAGATGACTTCTGACAGTTTATAGAACAAAACATTCAGGCAAAAAAATTTAGACCACCTCACATTTCCTGGGATTATTTCCACTTTTTAAATGTTAGAGTATTATTGTCTTGTTTGGTGGTATTTTATACTATCACCAAGAATTTGGCATTGAATATCTTTGTATATCTATCTTGACATACTTTTGTAAATATATTTAAAGTAAGCAATGCCAGGCTATAGTGCTAGAACAGGGCTCTGCAAACTTTTTCTCAAAGAGACAGATAATTATTAAATATTTTTGGCTTTGCCAGGCCATAAGACCTCTGTTGCAACTCTGCCTTGTAATACAAAAGCAGTAATAGGCAATACAGATAAATATGGGTGTAGCCATGTTACAATAAAGCGTTATTAACAAGAAACAAGCAGTGGGCCAGATCTTACCCAAGGGCAGTATTTTGTGACCCACCCCCAACCAGGGTAATATACATTTAAATGGAATTGCTAAGCTGAAAGATATATGCATGCAAAATTTTTACTGATTTTTCTCAAATGACTCTTTTTTCACTTAGGGATATAGGGCCCCCAATGGATATTCCAGAAAGAACACCTGAGAAGAGCCTGAGACTCTGCCCTACTTGTAAGGTAACAAGGTAGCCTACCACCCTTTTATGAATGAAAGTAGAAGATATCAGACTCTGGAGTCAAAGAAATGGCTTCATCAGTCACATCCCAGCAAGCAGCATGAACATCAGCATATTTACATAAACATCCCTTATCCCACGTGTCATGGTCGTGATGTGGATGAAACCAAATGGGTATCTCTTATAAGAGAAAAAGCAAGAGTTTAGGAAGCCTGAATCTTCTATAATGCACACTGAGCATGCCTGACCTTTGTGCTAGAGAGAAATACTATCATGATGCACAGCAAACTTGCCCACCCTTTCTTCCAGAAATAGACACTCCAAAACAAAGGTAGTCTGCTTGTAAAACATGTGGAAATGGAAGCGGCCCATGGAAAATTAACTCCTAATACTATGTACTTCTTATTTCCTCATTGTTTCAGGCTTCTGGTGAAATTTTCTATAAGCGTTATCACTCTATCAATCAAGCTGATTAATCCCATCAACAAAGGAAGGTCCTAATTTATTTAATTTGCCTTATACATTATGTCATTAAGGCTGCTCAACAGCCTTAATGTTTATAGCTGACTAAGCAGCAAGATGACACCAATCTACCGTACTTACCTCCCAGGTACTCAAGGGTTTTGGACCAATCAGTTGAACAAATCTATATACCATAAGAACCTACCATAATGCTCCAAGTGGCTTTCTCCTTGTGTTTCTATGTTATCTTTCCACTTAGACCAAAGCATCAATGCAGGTATAGCAAGATGTTACTAGCAATTACACAGAAGCCACCTCACAATGTACCTGGCCCAAGAGGAAGTGTAAGGCAATTCTGTCATCCAAAACAACTCTAGCCAGTGACCTGCTACTGACCAGAACAGCTTCTAGAGATGAAGTAGTATCATTGATTACTTCACCTAAAGCCAAAGATGACTCCATCCTAGAGCTAACTGCTTAACAATCAGTCAGCCTTTCCAGGAAGCTCCTCCAAGTAATCCAAGTGAGCCTCATTTTAGAGAGATCTTTGCAATCATTCCAAATCTATATGATAGTTCCTTAAATACCTAAAGGTCTCTTATAACCACCATTAGTGTATAAGACATGTTTCTGGTAAGTAGGCAAGTTAATACCTGGCTTCCACATGAGAACTAAGGTGCCAGGAATCCATAAGGTGCCCTGGAAAAGAAAAGTATACTTTACCACTGTTGGGAGTTCCACTAGTGGGATCTAAATGGCAGAGGTTGACAGTGCTTCAAAAGAGGCCTTCCAATAGGATAGTATGTCTCTTATAGGTCCCATTTCAGTTTGAATAAAGTCCTTGTTTTTTAGAGAGTGTCTGAGAAAAGTTAGTCCAATCTATCCTGTTTGTCCACATAACAGCCAGGTGGCATTTGGCCATTTCATGGAATGACTAAGCAACAGCTATAAGGAATAGAGGTGGACAAGACATCTGGAGGTATTGACGGATGCTTTGCATAAGAGGCACAGAGTTGGAGATGGCATCCCTTGCTGTTTACAAAAGATATTAAGGGAAATGACTATCAAACCATTCGGAGCCATTTGGAGGAGGTCAACAGACCCAACACTAGCTTAAATTTAAGATACTTGTAATAGTTGGTAAGAATTTTCTCTTCAGACCCAAACCCTTCATCTATAAGAGACAATGCAAGATAAAGAAGGGCATTTTTAAAAAATTAAATTAAAAAATTTTTAAATTAAAATTAAAGCTCCCCTCCCCCAATTTGACCCACGAGGGAGACAACATCAGTGTGTTCAAGATTCAGTCATTCCAGCAAAAGAACTCAAGCAGTTAAATCACAATTAAATTTGAATTCCCTAAGACCCTTTTTAGGCAGCCTGCCACCTATAGGGATTGGTACACAAACCAAGCTAGTCTAGGGCAACCTTTAGGGTGGAAAAAATACACATCACACCTAGGGAATTTTCAAAATAGGAATTCTCCACCCTCTTACATATTGATCATTAACCTAGAAGCAGCTCTAACTGGTTCTATGAAGAAATTCCAACAACCTCTGTATGTTTTTATATTCTCCTCCATTAATTAGCTACTTGAACTTTTTGAGTTATTTCCCAGAAATGGTAGAATTTTTATAAGACAAAGGGATGGAGATTGTGAAGTCACCAGAATATTATCCCCTACAATCTGCCCCAATGTGTGTGACTTGCCCCAATGCATATGACCTGTCTCAAAGTATGTCTCCTTAAAAATAGCCCATTATCTCTGTTGGTCGAGGATATAGATTTGAGACTATTTCTCCCATTCTCCCAACAGAGTTCTTCCTCAGCAATCCTCATTGTCTCAATAATTGAACCTCTGTGCAGTAAGCAACTACATCTAAGATGAAACACCCTTGTGAATTCAGTAACACAGCCAAGGGGTGATCCCTTTTGGGGGGAATCACATTCAAGTGGCCAAACTGTTTACTAAGGACCAAGAGGAAATGAGAGAAGGTTAAAAAAAATTTTTTTACCAATTTTGTGACCATTCCAACACTCAACAATACTAGATTCCCACTGATGGTAGAGAATGTGACAAATAGCTAATTGTTGAATGCTTTTGGAATCAAAGGCATACCCAAATCAGGATGCAAATGGTCCCACAGGCTGAACACAAGACACAGATTAGTTTCAAGGTTCACAATGGTGTGGTGAAGTTGGCTGACTGGACTAGTGCAATGACACTGTAACCTCAAAAAGTGTCAACAGCAGATAGATAATACTAACAGGTCCGAGAAGAAGTCACAGGCCCAGGATAGTCCCATGCAACATGACCTCCATCACTGCAACACAACAGCAACAACTTCTGATGGGAATCACAATTATGAAACATAGAGGTGTCTTCTGCATCAGAAATACTGAGTGTTTACAAAATAAGCATCTTACACCTAGACATGTTATTAAAGGAGTAATGACAAGTACCAAATTGCTAAGGCATTTAGACTCCACTGGATACATTTTTTAAAAAGCAATGCAACCACTTCATTTTTAAATGTCAATACATTAAACAACCAAATTATATTCTCTGCAATTATTAAACTTATCATTTGAAAGTTCAGATGTCAATTAGAAATATGCAAGTCTTTTTTTCAGATTACAAAAAAGTCTGAAGTCTTGTCTACATTATGGAGGAAACCTATAACTTCATTATTTCAAGCTTGGTTCTTGATAAGCCATAGGACTATAGAAATGGTTCAATTGTTGGCAATGCCTGATTTTCAAGCCCATTTTTTTGGCTGCAAAATTCTATTTTATTCAGAGTCTATATAACACTGCCTGGGATATAGTAGGCACTCAATAACTATTTCATAAATACATGAAAGTCTGAACCCAAATATCAGTATTGTTATTATCTCTGCCCTCCCAATTCTCTCTCACTCTACCTGAGGCAGATTAAATGTCTTAAGACAACCAAAGAGGAAATCATATATATGAAAATGCAAAAGAGAAAAACTTTTTTTTTAATTTTTACTCATTAATGTTATAGTTTCACACACACATAAAATCTATGACATCTTACACTTCTAAGTATTTCTTAAAAGTACTTATTTTTAAAGAATCTCAGTAAATCTTTAAAACAGTTTAATCAAGCCTCTTACCCTTAATCAGAGAAGAAGAAAGGTGATATAACTTATCCCAGAGGCACACGGATGAATAAGAAACAGGGAAAGAAACCAAACCAGACCCAAGAGAATATTCCTGTGGAGGACACTGTGATGTACCACCCAATTCTGCTTAGTGAGTACTCACTGCCCCAGCTGCTGGAGTGCCTGAGCGGCTTTACCCAAGATTATGCTTTTTCCTAAGGCAGCCCACATCCAAAGAAGATCCTTTTCACATGAAAAATCTGTTTAACTAAGAACAACACTAAAGAGACACTGCTCCTGCATTCATAGCAAGGTTAATCAAGGATGTCACTGAATCTGAATGACAACTTGACTTTTTTCTCTGTCCAATCTGCTTCGTCTAGTCCCCTCTATGGCACAGACATTGATCCCAAAGGCACTCACTGAACACCCACACACTAACTCTATCTTAGGCTTCCCATGGAATCCAATCTGCAACAAATCCCAAGTCACACTTGTAGACTGTAAACCACAGAAGAGTTAAAGTACCTATTACAGTTTTTACTTGTACATTCTGAAGAAATATTGTACATGACTTGTACAAGACTGAAGAAATATTGTAGAATGAAAAAAGCCACCACTACATTTAGCTGATAGTTTTAAGTGAACCAAAATATTTTCCTTAAAAAAATTAATACACAGGTAAGAACATATTAAAGATCTCAGCGTATATATCTATGAGCATTATTTTCTATGCTAAGATAATAATTTTTCTCCTTCAAAACCCAAATAACGGTAATTTAACGTATTAATTTAGCATATTAAATGTCAGGTTATTCATGGTTTTATGGTTTATGTGACTTTCATATTTTAATTTCTAATCATAATAGAAATTTCTCATGTAAGTATTACACTTTTTCTAAGCCAATTAAAATTCAGGAAGATGTTCTTCCTATTAAGATGCCTGCATAAGAAGAAATACTTTCCTGAAATGTAATAGCAAAATGCAAACATTTAAAAGTAATTTAGAAATGCTATCAGTAAAAGCACTTCATACACAGACCTCATTCCAAGCAGCAAGGTTAGAACACAAATTAATTATATGAAGAAATTCAGGAGAACACTTCCAAGTTCCTTTTCCTAGTTGGTTCTCAAAATGCAATCACTTCCCTCAGAAGTCCTTGAAATGTTAAAAATTCTTTAAAAATTGATAGAAAGCCTTCACATGCTCTATAAATGTCTGAACTGAAAATTAGTTTTTGCCAACATAAGAAATGAGGAAATGCAGTTGATGGTGGGTGGCAGTAGGCATGCTTTGGTAAAACACAGTTGGTTTATATGTTGCTTTAACAATCATTTCAGAAAGTTAAAATGACTGTCATGGTGAACAAAATTCTTATCAAACATTTTATACGGAGCGTAGACTGATTTGGTGTCAAGCTGAGTCTAGCAGGAAGGTAGCACAAACTCAAAGGCCCTCCCTATTTACCTTAACAAGAATCTGGGCATTTTCCAACTCTTAACATCTTGAAAAAGCACCAGCTCATGGCTCTACCCATACAGCTCTATGACCCACAGCCGTACACTTAAATAAAAATGGGGCCACCTGAAATTCTACAAGGAATACCACATCAAGAACAAGTGAGAACTTACCCTACAAAACAATGGTTGTTAACTATCCTCCAAAATCAAGATGGCATCCAAACTTTTTCTAGTACTCAACTAAGAAACGATCCATGTACTTCAATACCTAGATGTTTCTCTCTAACTCTGGAGCAGTTTTGAAATACTCAGCATATTAGGCAGTATTCCTGCTTTAAGAAGAGGAAAAAGACTTTACTTCATAAAGAAGTACCCCTTATTAAGAGGTCAGCACTAACCATCTAAGAGTTGAAAAATTCTCTTTCCAGGGCAGCGCCTATGGCTCAGTTGAGTAGGGCGCTGGCCCCATATACCAAGGGTAGCGGGTTCAAACCCAGCCCCAGCCAAACTGCAACAATAACAAAAAAATAGCCGGGCGTAGTGGTGGGTGCCTGTCGTCCCAGCTACTTGGGAGGCTGAGGCAAGAGAATCGCCTAAGCCCAGGAACTGGAGGTTACTGTGAGCTGTGTGACGTCACGGCATTCTACCAAGGGTGATAAAGTGAGACTCTGTCTCTACAAAAAAAAAAAAAAAAAGAAAGAAAGAAAAATTGTCTTCCCAAAAAAGAAAATAAACTGATTCTACTATTTCTCTCCTTCTTCCTATTATCTGCCACATCAGTGTTATGGTGGACTTAATTTAAAATCTTGCTTTATGATAAATTTATTAAAGAAGCTTCTGGGTTTTTTTTTTACTAAAAATTAGGTTTTATAGCTTGTATTTACATCTCGTAGTTTACTACCTGTGTTGCCTCCCATTACCTTCACTTCTGCTTCCCCATCAGCAAATGATTATCCATGTCCTCTACATGAGTCCAAATTTTACACTTTGAACTTGCTTTGTTTTACTGTCAAGGAGTTTCAAAAAGAGGGAGTTGAGGGGACAGCTAAATTAAACAACTAGTGTATGCAAACGTTTACAACTAAAATAAAATCAGTTATACAAATACACAAACCCACGCTGGATAAAGCAAGCACTACCTCTAAACTCAACATCTCTTGTTGAGTCTCTATGATATTCCCAACAGGTTACTTATATCTTCCCTCAAATACAATGTCCAAATATTTTATTTCATCCCCCCAAATTAGTTTTACCCATAGACACTCAGGTTCATTTTATTTTCAAATGGCATTTGGAAAATTCTATGGAAATGTTTAACTTCAACTTGGGTTAAGTATGTGAGCCAGCCAGGGATGAAAAGAATATCTCCTTTGGGACCTTAGACTTCAGTTGTCACAGAATAAATCCGAGTTGAGAAATTAAGACATGTCCCACATGAACTTAATCTCTGTCTATAATCCTAATTTTTTTTCAGTGTTTCCTCTGTTTTCTCTGCCCCTCAATAGCAAAGGCAAGATATCAATTTAACATACTTATAGCACACAAAAGTATCCAATGTTTTCTAAAGGTGATATCAAAAATAGTACTATATGTCAGAAAATTTCAACATTTTTATCATCAACTATAAATCTATAGCTTTTTCACTCTCCAAGGATAATTGGTACTAGATTTTTAAGAAGCCATCTAGTGAATCTGTGTAAAAACAGGACCAAATTTTCATAGTAAGTAGTGAAAAGAAACTTTGATTAGGACTTTAATTTCAAAATGAAAATTATTCTTAGAAGAACTTATTCCATTTTATTTCCCAAAATCTAGGTCATTATAACCACATACTAATTATGAGGAGAATGAACAAAAGTGAAGAAGTTAACTATATATACGTATATGTATATGTATACGTATATGTATATGTATATGTATATGTATATGTATATGTATATGTATATAACAGCATCTTTCAATTCAGAGTTGATTCTTCTATTTCTAAACAAAGGTAATTTTTACACAAAGTTTCCTCTTAATTCTTTGATATCCCCAAATTTTCTGAAGCACCTTAGTCTCTTTGTGAATTTCTCCTTTATAATTAATAACTAATCTGACTCTATCAGAGCTTCCCCTAGACAGTTTAGCATGTTACTGAAACTCTTTTTCCAATGGCCCTTTCATGGGCATCAGGAAATACTGCAATTTCTGAATAACCTGCAATTCTGGCTTTATGCTCCGTTTATCCCATACTGTTGCCAACAAACAACCAATAAAGATTTTGACCCAACACACATGATTAGACACTCTTAACTGTGGGCTATGTTTAAATACAAATAATTTTAGAGATAGCTCAACAAGTGAATACTCTTAGTCATGAAAACTTTTTTTTTTTTTGTAGAGACAGAGTCTCACTTTACCACCCTCGGTGGAGGGCTGTGACGTCACAGGACTCACAGCAACCTCCAGCTCTTGGGCTTCCACGATTCTCCTGCCTCAGCCTCCCAAGCAGGTGGGACTACAGGCACCTGCCACAACGCCTGGCTATTTTTTGGTTGCAGTTTGGCCGGGGCTGGGTTTGAACCTGCCACCCTCGGTATATGGGGCCAGCGCCCTACTCACTGAGCCACAGGCCCCACCCAGTCATGAAAACTTTTGTTTCCCTATATAATCTCTACCTGTAGAGACCTGGGATTAGTAATACTTATATACATGGGTTACTTTGAAAATTTTGAAACAGACTGTCTTATGGTCCATTATTTCACTTCCAAGAAACACAGAGGACAGTGTTCTTTCCAATTCACCCGTGCAAATGTCAACTTTCTTGGCTTGTCAGTGTTGCTGGGAGGGCATTTGTTTCTATCGTTATAGATTTTATATTTCTTGATTTTTGTTTATCTCAAAATTTTTTTTAAACCCATGTCCAAGAAGGACTTTGAAATAAAACTGGCACCTAAGGGATTTAAGAATATTAAAAGATAAGCTTTCATTAATCAGGATTGACTAAAGAAAAAGTTGTTCATTAAAGATAGTTAATGTGAGAGTTACCATAGATAACAAATTTTTAAAAATTAAAACAAAATTAAATACATCCAAAAGAGTGTTATTTCAGTTATATAATTTTCCCTGATTTTTAAGAAAGTATTTCTCAATCCATTAGCATCGTGGACTTATATTAGTCAGTTTTCATTACACATAAAACCACAAAATTTTAAAACTGGAAAGGACATTAAGGACAATCCAATACTGCCTCCTCTTTTCACAAAGAAAGAACTTAGGGTCTGAAAGGAAAACTGATTTGTTCAACATTAACAGTTAAAAATAAAAGATCTTAGTACATCATTTCTCTCACTAAAAAGTGAAGAATGTTGTACATACTCTAGAAAACGCTCTTGAACAAATCCCTCATTTATTCTTTTTTACTGATTATTTCTTTCAAATGACGAGAATATGGAAGAAAAACTAACTCACATCAAATGGAACACATGATACCTTTTTCTTGATCCAACTCAAGATTAGCTTTGCTAGGAATGACTTCCTACAAATAATTGTGAGGAAAGACAGGAAATAATGACCCATGTTTACCTTTCTGAAAAAGTCTGAATGCTGGGAAATGATGAAACAACTTTATTTTGACCCATATAATTTACTGTTTGTTGCAGGAAACTATTTAGCTGTACATTAAGATCCCAATTTTCTTTCAAACAAAATTCAGGAGGTAATGTTTCACATAATTATATGATATGAATACCTATACTTTGTAGAAACAATATACAGACTTTGAAGGAAAGCTAGAATCTTTTAAACATTTCATTAACCTTATGATGAGAGAACTACTATGCAGTAATCACTGTATTTACTAAAAAAAAAAAAACTAATAAACACAATGCCAAATATGTCCTACCTTCCTTGTTAATTGCCGTCTCTCATTTTGTTTCTCATTTTTAAAAGGAAAGCTATTTTAAAATAATATCAATCTTAAAACAAATCTAGTACTAGCAAAGCCATAATTTATGGCACAAAATGAATGCATTTTGTGAGAATAAAAACTTTACCTAATATCATTATGAAATTCCAAACATCTAATATATCATTGGCTTCTCGGTACTTTTTGTGGCAATAACATAATGGAACTGAAATAATAAAAATGGGTCCAATTTATTAAATATTAACTGAGCACATAGTATAGGCATGATATTATAATACACATGACAGGCAACAACAACATAAAGACATCCTTGTTGGTGTAATAAAGGTGACACCAATAAGACCAGTAAAATACAACAAATTTGGAAAGAAATCTAGAAGTCAAATTATCATGAGAATCCACTGATGGGCAGAAGCCATTTCTCCCAGAAAAGAAAAAAATTAGAGTGACTTACTAGTTTCTTTAAAATACTCAAATGGCTATTACATAGAAGAAGAAATAGATTCACTTTTTTTTATTGTGACAGCAGAAATAAGAGGGAGGGAGTGCATCTGTGCATCTGTGGGAGGGAGTTGCAGGGAGACTATCAAAGTTGTTATTTCCCCCAAATTTGTGACATAGATCAATAATACCTTAAGCTACTTCTCAAAAAAAAAAACAAAAAAAACCCACAACCCCCCCCCCCAAAAAAAATGTTCATATAAATCTAGGAAATACATGTACATATAATGTTTATAAAGTCTATGCAATACTAAATAGCATTCCTCTGGAAGATAATAAAATGTATGTGAGTATTAACATCCTACACTAAGGAAACTTTAAACTTTGTTTAATCAAGTGTTCTCCAAAAATTTCTCAATGAGTTTTGCTGTTGCCATACCTATTTTTGCTTATTTAAAGAATACTCAAGAAGACCCAGAAATACTGATAAGTGTGAATTAATAATACTTTTCTAACGATGATATACTGATCCCAAGTCTCAAAAGGAAAAGACTTCTTTAAAACACAGAAGTAGACAGGTCAGAGGTGTTGCCTCATGTCTGTAGTCCTAGAACTACGGGAGAGTGAGGTAGGAAGATTGTATGAGGTCAGGAGTTCAAGAGGAGCCTAAGCAACACAGTGAGGCCCAGTCTCTCAAAAACAAAAAACAAACATTAAAAAAAAAAAAGAAAGAAAGAACAGAAAAATTAGCTGGGTATGGTGGTGCATACCTGTTGTCCCAACTACCCAGGAGGCTAAGGCAGGAGCATTACTTGAGCCCAGGCATTTGAGGTTGCAGTGAGATACGATGATGCTACTGTACTCTATCCTGGGCAACAGAGAAAGACCCTGACTCAAAGAAAAAAAAGTAGAGACATTATTTATATTACACTACTTGGCTTGTATCTCTACCCTAGGCACAAAGTAATGAACATAAATGAAGGGGTAAAAAACAGAAAATAGAATGTAGCCAATACTATAAAAATCCAAATGAATTTCTAAATTTTCCTGAAAAGTTACAGAATTGAGTGTAAACTCACAATGTGAAATTTTAAAAATGTTTAAATGTTGAGTCCTTATGTTTAGGCTACTTAAATGGATCTTTAATTATCATTATTCTTAGGAGAGGACCAAAAAAAGCTAACTGTATTAATTGTTCAAATGAAAAAAGTGAAGTTTAATTTATCAAAACTGGAAGTGAGAGTCAAACCTTATAGAAATTACATCACTAACAACAAAAGCTACTTTCTTCAGGGAAGGTTAGCAGTCCATGCATCCCTTAAAATGAAAGGAAAACTGATACATTACCACATGAGAAGCCTAAGCCAGGAAGCTTTTACCAAATGGAACCGCATGAAAAGGTTCTTATTTGATTCTAAGTTTGCTTATAAAACCAACCACATAGGGAGGTGAAAGGAAGAAGCTGAAAGCACAGAAGAGAAATAATAGTAGTATTATCCAGTTGCTTCTTCCGTCTGCACAGGTACTCAAGGTCCATTAGATTATTCTCATTGTTCATGGATTCCGTATTTACAAATTTGCCTAGTAAAATTTATTTGCACAGCAGCTGGGCTTTCCAGTCATTTGTGGAGATATGCAGAGTAGCAAAAAAACTGAATCAGCAAACATGCACATTACCAGTTAAAATCAAATGCCTGTTGCATGTCTGCATTTTTTGTTGGTTATCTGGCTGCTTAAAATGGTCCCCAAACCATTTTGAGTGCTATCTAGTGCTCCTAAGTGCAAGAAGGCTACAACGTTCATTATGAAGAATATATGTGCATTAGATAAGCTTTGTTCAGAGACGATTTATTGTGTTGTTGTGCGTTCAACGTTAATGAATCAATAACGTACATTAAGTAAGGTATGTTTAAATGGAAACACACATAAAACAAGTTATATATGATCTGTTAGCAAAAGTATTATGAGCATATGCTTGCTGGAACCTAACCTTGTATTTCCTCCAGCAGCAGTGGTTCAGTATTCACTAATTCAGGGATTATGACAACATTACAGAACGTAAATATCCTGAACAAGAATCTACTGCAGTTACCCATTACTCTATGGCACGTCACCTCCAGATTTCCTCAATCCACATGAAGTGGGGATTTACAGAAAAAGTTTTCAGAAATGAATAAATGTTGGTTAGCTTTCTCATGTAAAAGCCCTTAGGAAATCATTGTATTCCTCTTGTAGAAGAATGAATTTTCTAATTTTGCTGTTAACTAAGTGGTGCACTCTGGAAGAAGTACAATACTTTTAAATGGCAAACTCCCAGCTCACCAGAAAATTCAATTCACTCTTTTTAAAACAATCGATCCTCTTTATTTAAATGCAGAATTCGTGTTATTTGTTGGTTTTCCAGGTGTGACTATGATAAAGGATTCAGTGGAATCCATCACTACCCACAAAGTGCTACATGATTACATGTAAGTACTACAGCCTGAGGAGCTCTATAGACCATGTCTGCTTTATTTTATCTATTTAAACTTGAAGCTTTATAGAGACATCCTTAATGGAAACTGAATTTCCTCTTTGAATGACAGCTTGTCAGTCAAAGAAAAAAAAGCTTTCGGAAGCGTCTCTCAAGTCACTTCAGAATGGGATATATCTACGTAGGACTCTCTAGAAATGACATGCTTGAATAATAACTGTATTTTGCTACTCAAGTTCTTGGTGTGGTGTCAAAAAATGCATGAAGGAGGCAATTAATTATAGGCAATCAACATAGGTAGATGTCTCTAACACAAAGAAATCTTAGGTTTATGAAAATAAAACCTGAGTAAGGTGGATTATATTTCTGTTTTAATAGACTTGATATGTTAAATCATCTAAACATTAAATTGTGACTGAATATGAATATGATTTTAAAGGCATTCACTAAGGAAGAAAAAAGAGAATGCTATTTCTCTGAAGACATATTTCGATATTTCTTTTTGTTCTCAGTTTTCTGGAGAGTGAAGGGGGAAAAGTGTTTGTTTTCTCCTAGGGCATGTGGAAGAGGGAACTACACCCCTCCACTCCCACTTCTGCCCCTCACTTCCAAAACACCATCACCATCATGTCTTTACCTGTTATGTCAAATCCTAATTTTTCTCTTCTGGAGCAATTAAGGACAGATTACCTATGCTCTAGGACTCACTTCTGAATGTGCACAATGAAAACTGTACCAAAGAACTAGGGAAAGGAATGTGCTCCTCAATTTAAACATACTCATAATCTCAAACACAAATTCAAGGTTGATTGGTTTCTCTCTTTCTAGAAAGATTCATGCTCGCCATGTAGTCTAGACAGTTATGCTAGGGTTGTTACAGTATCTTCCATATCTGGACTCATTCTTTTAATCCTATGACTTTACAGGGACAGTGGCAATCCTTCTCTTATATCTTTCCCCTTAAATTCTTATAAAAAATATAATCCCCCAGGAACAAACCATGGAAGCAGGTTAAATTAGGAACCAGTCACTCAATCTCATGTGATGTAGTGGTGTATACAGCACCAATTGGAAAGTTGTTTTGTTTGTTTTTTTGAAGACAGAGTTTCACTATGTTGCCCTTGGTAAAATGCCTTGGCATCACAGCTCACAGCATCCTCAAACTCTTGGGCTTAAGAGATTCTCTTGCCTCAGCCTCTCAAGTAGCTGGGACTACAGGCACCTGCCACAACGCCCAGCTATTTCTGTTGTCGTTATCATTGCTGTTTAGCAAGCCCAGGCCGGTTCAAATCCAGCAGCACGGGTACATGTGGCCAGCACACTAACCACTGAGCCATGGCGCCGATCCAATTGCGAAGTTTTATTGACAAAAAAAGTTAATTTATTCAGGAAAAATGGAAGATAGTGGAACATATTAAAAGATACTTCAAGAAAAATCAAACAAATCCAGAATGTGAGATATTCCCAGAAAGATGCTCTTCTTTCTTTGAAATTCATGACAGTTGTAATAAGATAATCTATTTTAAATTGAAAGAAACTAAAAATATTTAACAAGTACAATGGATATTGTTTTTTGTTTGGGGTTTTGCTGTTTGTTTGTTTTTTGAGACAGAGTCTGACTTTGTTACACTTGGTAGAGTGCCATGGCATCATAGCTCATAGCAACCTCAAATTCTCAGGCTCAAGCAATTCTCTTCCCTCAGCCTCCCAAGTAGCTGGGACTACAGATGCCTGCCACAACGCATGGCTATTTTGTTTTTATCTTTTGGTTTAGCAGACCCGGGCCGCCTTCAAACCCACCAGCCCTGGTGCATGAGGGTGGTACCCTAAGCACTGAGGTATGGGCCCCCTGGATATTGTTTTAAATCCATGGGAAGGCCAGGTGTGGTGGCCCACACCTGTAATCCTAGCACGCTGGGAGGCCGAGACAGGTGGATTGCTTGAGCTGACAGGTTGGAAACTCACCAGAGCAAGAATGAGACACTGTCTCTACTAAAAACAGAAAAACTAGCTGTGTATTGTGGTAGGCACCTGTAGTCCTGCTGGGGAAATTACTTCTCGGGAGTTACTACTGGGGAGGCTGAGGCAAGAGGATCTCTTGAGCCTAAGAGATTAAGGTTACTGTGAGCTATGACACCATGGCACTCTACCCAGGGCAACAGAGTGAGACTCTATACCTAAACAAATAAATAGGGACAATTTAGGTGTTAAGTAAAATTGATGACAGGGGATTTGCTGTTAATTTTCTGTCACGATAATGGGGGATGAGGTTACATAGGACAATGTCCTTTTTGGTGAAAGTGCTTACTGAAATGTTACAGATTGATAATCAAAACTGTGAAAACTATAAAAGTCAATACATTTTGTGGTATTACTATACAATTAAATACAAATAAAAGCATTAAGAGACAAAAAAGGTAATTTATTTCTAGAGAAAAATATGGTTGTATAGGTATAATAAGCTATACGCCTGCTAATTAAACCACTAAGGAAAATTTTCAGCAGTGAAAGACTAAAACAAAGAAATAGAAGCTAAGCCCTGGCCGTATAAATTTTAGAGATAGTACATTTATCTATAAAATATACTGCTGGAGTTTGGTAGGGAGTGTGTCAAATCTATGAATCAAATTGGGAAGAACTGAGTTTTACTATTTTAAGTCTTTCAATGTATGAGCACAGTATACTTCAGGCCTTAATTTCCTTCATCACTGTTAAGTAGTTTTCAGCACATAGATTATGTACGTGTATACACGTATATTATATTTATACCCAAATATTTCATTCCTTCAGAGCTACTGTAAATAGCATTTTTTTTATTTCATTTTCCTATTGTACATTGCTAGTTTATAGAAAAGATTTGTTTGTTTTTTTTTTCTGTGTGTTTTGATCTTATATCCTGTAACCTTGCTAAACTCACTTATTCTATGTTTTTGGAGATTCTTTAGGATTTTCTACATAGACAATCATGTTGTCTGCTCAAAGGAACAATTAGTCTTCCTTTTCAATCTGTATGTCTTTCATTTCTTTTTTGTTGTCATATCTACACTAAGATTTCTAGTAAAATAATCAATGGGAGAAATAAGAGTGGACATCCTTGCCTTTTCTCATTCATGGAGAAAATCATTCATTCCCTCACCATTAAATATGATGCTAGCTACAGATATTTTTGATCATGGTGTATTTTGTGTCTGTGTGTGTATGTAAAGTAGGATTCAATTTGCTAAATTTTTTTTTTTTTTTGCAGTTTTTGGCCGGGGCTGGGCTTGAACCCACCACCTCTGGCATATGGGGCCAGCGCCCTACTCCTTTGAGCCACAGACACTGCCCCAATTTGCTAAATTTTGCTGAAAATTTTTGCATCTCTTTTCCTGAGATATTATGGACCATAGTTTTCTTCCCTCCTTCTTTCCTTTTTTATTTACTATCTTTTGTTTTGGGTGTCAGGTTAATTCTGACTTTATGAAGTTGGGAAATGGTTTCTCCTCTTCTATTTTCTGGAAGAGATAGCAAAGAAAGGATGTTAATTTAAAATGTTTGACAGCCTTGACCATTGAAATCATTTGGGTTTGAACATTTTAGGGAGAAGGTTAACCATGAATTCAACTTCTTTAATAGTTAAAAGGACTATTCAGGATAATCTATTTCTTTGTAAGTTTTTTTGGGTTTTTTTGTTTGTTTGTTTGTTTTGTGTGTGTGTGTCTTATAACATTATTTTATTTTCTTCTACATAGACATCTTCCCTGAGTAATGTTGCTAGAACAACTTGAGCATGGGGTTTTGGGGTTCAAGGTAAACATGTCAAAAAAAAAAAAAAAAACATCTAGCTTATCTCTGTTATACAGAGTTGTGATATAAAAATTATTTATAGGCTGTATGTTTCATAAATCAGGTAGCTGTCTGTAATCCTCCTGAAGAAACTTTCTTATGAAGCCTATGTTATAGAAAGAAAAGATATAATTAAAATATCTTCTGATCATAATGCTTGAGACCATGAAAGGAATGTTTAGTTTCCTCCACAAAGACCAAGATTTTTTCATAATCTCCCTTGGTTTCATCCATGATGGCTTGGCAAAGAGAGGCTCCATACATCTTCTGATAGAATGCTTTGATCTCGTTCATGTCAATGTCAGAACAGGAAACCATAATCCTGATCAATTCCTTGTGATGAGTTCCAACACCCTTCATGGCATGATGAAGCTTCTCCACAAAGAAAGCTGGTTTGCTGGTAGTACACTTCACAATGGCTGTGAGGCATTTTTCAATGTCACCTTTCATCTCCAGGTCCAGAGCTTTATGTCATGCTTACTGTACTTGGTATATTTCTGAAACACTCTGCAAAGATGGGGATAGCTCCTGGTGGTAAGAAAGGAAACGAACACATTGGCATCTATCCCCTTTCTCTTTTCTCCTGCTTCATATAAGGCCCTGGCATCCGTATCAGCGAAGTCTTCATTCACCAAAATCCTCACTTCGGTCACCCTTACCAAGAGAAAGCAAAGCCTTCCGGAAATCTCCAGGTGTGTCTGAGGTTTTATCTTTGGCCAGATCTCTTTTCAGTTCATTTCTGTAGATGCTGTTAATTTCTCTGATTTGTTACTTCTTGATGTCAATATTTCAATCAGAGTGTCATCAGTTCCAAGGCCCTTCATGGCAGCATGGAGTTCATCAGCATGGGGTTTTTAGCAGAGCTAAAGCAACTCCAGGTGGCCTGTATGGGCCTTCTTCAGTACTTCACTCAGGGGCTTTCCCTTCTCTTGGAGCTATCTGTTGACGCTGAGCATTGGTTCTCTTAGTTAATATGTCAATGATGGTCCCTTCATCTATACCTTTAACCTTCAGGGCTTGGTGGATGGCAGCAACATCTGCAGATGGATCCAAGGAAGGATAGGGACTCACCACCAACCCAGGATCACCTTTGGATGATTTCACAGTATTAATATAGTGATGCTCTTCATTTTCAATAAACCAGGCCTGCTTGAGGAATTCTGATACCATTGCCATTTTTAAAGAAGAGAACTCTAACTTCTTCCAGAGAACCTAACAGAGATTCTGCTCTGAAGGTTTCTGGGGTTTTTTTTTTGTTGTTGTTGTTGTTGTTGTTGTTGTTTGTTTGTTTGTTTGTTTTGAGACAGAGTCTCACTATGTCACCCTCAGTAGAGTGCCATGGCATTAAAGTTCACAGCAACCTCCAACTCTTGGGCATAAGCAATTCTCTTGTCTCAGCCTCCCAAGTAGCTGGGACTACAGGTACCTGCCACAACGCCCAGCTATTTTTGTTGCGGTTGTTGTTGTCATTGTTGTTAAGCAGGCTTGGGCCAGGTTCAAACCCACCAACCCCAGTGCATGTGGCCGGCACTCTAACCATTGGGCTACAGGCGCCAAGCCTGTTTTCTAAATAGTAGCCCCAAGGATTATAACATACATACTTAACCTTTCAGATTCTATTTAGAATCAATATTTTACCACTTCAAGTGAACTACAGATGTCATATACAATGCCATATCCATTGAAAGTCACCACAGAAAACGTCATAAAATTTGCTCTCAATTGTCAAATACATTTTAAAGAACTCATGTGGAGAAAAAGTCTATGATATTTACCCAGATATTTACCACTTTTGTTTATCTTCTTTCATTCCTAAGGTCCACATTTCCTCTTAGTATAATTTTCCCTTCTGACTTAAGAATGTCCTTTAGCAATTGTTCTAGATCAAATCTACTAGCAATGAATATTCTTAGCATTCCTTTATCTGAAAATACCCTTATGTGACTTTCATTCCTAAGAAATGTTGTTGTTGTTTTTAAACACTTCTTTCAGTACTTTAAAACTTTTGGGGGGAAGAGGGCTTCTCTTTCTTCTTACCTCCAGTCATTAGAATCACTGTTCCTCCAAGGTACGTGTCATTTTTCTCAGGTTTCTCTTTGTTTTTAGTTTTCAGATTATGACATACCTGAGACAGATTTCTTTGGGTTTATTCCATTTCAGCTTCTCTGAATCTGTACATTTATGTCTTTCACTAAATTTGTTAGATTTTCCGCCACTTATTTCTTCAACCATTTTCTCACACATTACTTCTCAAAACATCTACTATTTTGTTATTTTCCCATAGTTCCCCGAGGCTCTGTTCAATTTTAAAAATTTCTTTCTTCTGTTGTTCAGATTAAATGTTTTTCTAACAATTTACCTTCAAGTTCAGTAATTCTTTTCCTCTGTCATCACAATCTATTATCGCGCCATCTTACAGGTTTTTGTTTTTTTGCACTTACTGTATTTTTCAGTTCTAACATTTCCATACCTTTTTTTATATCTTTTATTTCTCTGCTGTGACTTTTTCATTCATTTCAAGGGTTCACAATTGCTGATTGGAACATCTGTATAACAGTGCTTTAAAGTATCTGTCAGATAATCCCAATGTCTGTAACATGATGCTATAGTTGATCACCTCTTCCGTCTGAGTTGACATCTTCCACATTCTTTGTATGCTAGATAATTTGGGGTTGTAACCTAGACATTTTAAATAGCGTTATGAAACTCTAGTTCTTGCTTAAATCGAGATTTTTGTTTTAACAGATGATCAATTTGGTTAGGCTCAGGCCACAAGCTTTAAACTGGCTTCTTCTGTAGCTACAGTTCCAATATTTGCCCAATTTTCAAAGCCTTATGATGTGCTGACTGAATCTGTTCCACCTTTGTATCATTCAGTGGTCAGTTTGAATTCTGGGGGGTGGTCTATTATTTCCCTGTATGTGCAGTTCAGAGGTAAGACCAGCAATTCATAAACAACTTTATGGTACTGCTTTTCCAAGTTTCTCCCTAATGTGATCTCAAATCCTTCCAATTTCCTGGGGCACACTTTTTCATTTCTTCACCCAAAATTCTGGGTCCTTTCATACCATGTTTGGTCACATTTCTGATATTGTATGTGCTTTGAGAGCAAGCAACAGAAGTTCAGAGGGGGGAAAAAAAGCAAAGGGATTTTTCAATTAGAGAAAGACATTCCTATCCCTTAGAGCTTTGCCTATGGGTTACTGCTTGTAGCCTCTGCTATCTTTATTACCACAGAGTTGCTTGGGAATAGAGCATAAGAGAATGGAGAAAAGGAAAAAAAAGTTGAAGTTTTCACACTAAACTTAGGAGTTACTTTAAATTATAGTCTTCATTCTCAATCTCTCTGGTGTTGTTTAGTTTGCAGCGTCCTCAAATAGCTGTTCCAACCATGTTGCCCAGGTTTTATAGATGCATTCAGTGGGAAAGACAGAATGTGTATGCTTAATCTATCATACTTAGAAATGAAACTAGCTTCTAACTATTTATCAATTCTCAATGATACATGAGTTCCTTAAATATCCTTATCAAAAGACATAAGTAATTTAAAATAAGAAAACAGTCTTATGAGTTCTCCTTCATTTACCAAAATAGCCCTAATTCACATGGAAAGACACCACAACACTATTAACAAAATCCAATCGTGTTTTGGCTACAGAGCTTTTACGATCACTTCAAGAGATTCAATATTTTGTAGTGGACTATCAGAAAAGAAGGCCTCTCCTTCCTCATTCTAAAGACATCACAATGGCTTAATATATGAACATGACTGTATTTACGTAGGTGATCCATTTACAAGTAACTAGGTAAGAAACACTATTTGATGAAACGTTACATTACTTTCAGAGGCAGAACCAAATTAAAATCATTAAGGGCATGTTTTATTTTAAAAGAGTGGTCTTTATTCTCTTTCAAATTCTGGCTACTACCTAAGAAACAAAAGCTTTAAAATTTAGTTTTAGCAACAACAACAAAACAAAAGCAAAAAGAATACTGCAACTAAAACTTAGGGAGGTTGGATTTAGAAGCAAGGCTTAAGATTTAAAGAGATCAATTTTTAAGAAAATCTAAGGAATCATACAACAATAGTGTGTGTCTGTCACCCAGGCTGGAGTGCAGTGTCATCATCATAGTTCACTGCAGACTCACACTCTCAGGCTCAATCAGTCCCTCTGCCTCAGCCTCCCAAGCAGCTGGGACTACAGGCATGCCACCACTTGCTAATTTTTCTATTTTTAGTAGAGACGGGTCTTGCTCTAGCTGGGGCTGGTCTCAGCTCCAGAGCTCACAGTGCTAGGAGTACCAGTGTAACCCATCATGCTCAGCCCTCATTAACTTATTTTAAATCAACTTTTTCTATACTCTGTAATTGTTAAACAGCAATGAATATTTATTTATTTATTTTGCAGTTTTTGGCTGGGGCTGGGTTAGAACCCACCACCTCCAGCATATGGGGCCGGCGCCCTACCCCTTTGAGCCACAGGCGCCACTAGGCAATGAACATTTATACAATGTATGAATCAATGGTAATAAATATTTCCCTAAGTAAAAAAGGACACTATAATTATATATTTACAGATATTTAACTTTGTAGTTCTAACAAAAGAGCATTTCAAAGGAATTTTAGTAGTTGTCATCTCTTTTTAAAATGCTAAATGTTTTGCCAAGAAAAATTAATAACCCTAAATGTCTTTTCTATCTTTAAACCATCTTCATTCGAGAACTAAGCCTGTCTTCATACACACAGACTAAAAAAGATATTTTTCATAGTGCGTAATGAAGAGATCACTTTTCCTCCAAATTTTATTTAAATAGGTCCTTTTATTTATTTATTTATTTATTTTAAATAAAATAATAGGTATTTTATTTAAATACTTTATTGACAACCAAATAAAAGTTAGAGTTTAATACGTTAAGACAGTGTAATGTAGCAGTTAGAATTATGAAAGGTAACATAAAATCTCAAGTTCAACCCTTTCCATGCAAGTTCAATATTCAGCTTTTTCCTTTACCTCTCTATTTGGTCAACCATTTTATCTTGCCCAATATGGGACACTAGCTAGAAGATGGGGAAGGGAGGAGGGTTGGTGAAAAAGAGGAGAGACAAAAAGGCAAAGGAATCAGGAAAGAATAAATGAATGATCAGGGCAAATCCTTCACCATTAGTGGGGGGAAAAATTTAGTGGGACAGTGTGTCAGAGATTCCAGTTTTCGTTCCATGCCTAATCCTATGTGAGGGGCCTGGAAAATTAAAGCAAAAGGCAAACACCTGAAAATCAGTCAATAAATCTGAAGAGTTACCAGAAAATTTTAATTTAGGTTTTCTGGCCTACGCTGTTAATGAAATTTTTTCAGGTTAGGCAGCATTTCAGAAGCATACTCCAAGATCACATTAGCCCACCAAAACAGACACCACCTCAGCTCCAAGTTCTGCAGAAAGGAAGCTGCAGGCCAGCAGACATTTAGAGCAGTGATAACAGCAAATCTACCCATGTCAGAAATTAACTATTATTCGTTTCCTATTAAAATAGGTACATCCAGCATTACATGCAACACGAACTGTGAAATGTAGCAGAATTTACCACTCAAACCTGTGGTTCCAAAATTTTTAAATAGCTGATTAGAAGGGCATAGAAAAACACAAGCACCATGCCCCTCTAAATATTCCTGTGAAATACAAGCATATGAAGGAAAATCATCTTAAGACAGAGTTTTCCTTGAATTAAAGAGCTTTAGTATGTTATTGGCCCAATAACTACAAGTCTGTAAATTTGTAAATCTGTCCCAGAAAAGGAGGCAAAACATTTTGAATTCTGTTATTAGGGATACAGCTTGAAGTAACAGCATGAAATCTTCTTATACTCCTGCTGCTGCTCCAAATACATTTTATTTCACAGAAAACATCATACAGAGTCATACACACATGCACACCATGAAGGGTTAACTAGAAAAAGCTTTGCACACAAGTTGAAAATTAGTACTGTAATATTTACCAAAAAGAAAAAAAACTATGCTCAAAAATAAACACCATCCTTACAATACCAAAATTACAGCAGTTTTTCCTTCCCCAATACAATTTAAGATACAATTTTATCCTAAAACAAGAAAATATACTTTAAGACATTTATTTTTAGCTTTTTCTCCTTTATGTTGACATATAATATAATAAACTCTTTATTGTTTAAGTACATCTCTAAAGTTAGAAAAATGGATACTAAAATACAGCCAAGTCAAGGAAAAGTAGATTTGGGAAAGCAACCTTGACATTTCAAGGACAAACCCTCTTAGGCAGGTCTAACACCTCCTACACAGTATCCTCATCTTCTAGTATCAGACCCAAACATAACAGTTTCCTGTTTCCTATAAAGGCTGAATTAAGTTCATGTCTAAGCTCAGTTAGTACTTCTCCAGGAGAGACAGAAAGTACCATATTTTACTAAGTCAAGGTCAGCCCTTCCTCTAGGAACCAGCAAACTGATTCCTGCAGCAATAAGACTAGAATTACAATCTGGGTCCTTGAGTTTTTAACACACAGGCTGGCTTAGTGCCTTTGAGGTACTAATGTCAAGAATTGTTAAAAAAGATTTAGACAGAAAGACACATACACACAGAGAATGAAATATAAATAAAATATAAGCAAATAATCTTCTAAAGCAGGGGCTGGCAAACCACGGCCATGGGCAAAATCCAGCCAGATGCCTGGGTTTTTTAAGTCCTACAAGTTGAGAATTTTTACATTTTAAAAATGGTTACAGTTTAAATGGTTATAAAAACCATTTATGATATATCATATCCTCATTTTGCCTCTTGGTCTGCAAAGCCTAAAACATTTTACTATCTGGTCCTTTCAGAAAAAAGTTTGCAGAACACTTCTCTGAAGTAAAAACTATGCTCCTCTACAAATTCTAGCTGGAGGCATGTAAATATGATCAGAAGAACCAATTTCTTTTAATGTTAAAATCTAATATCATTATAGAAGCAGTATGGTCCCAATTTAAATACTGTTATAAACATGAAATAGGATATGTATACACACAGGGAAAAAAAAGAAGGGAATCAACATCAAAATGTCAATAAAAAGTTCCATCTCTTGGTAAACATTTTCATCTTTATTTTTTCTATACTTCCCAAATCTTCTAAAATGGTATCATTGTTAAACCAGACAATAGTTTAAACAGACTAAACTATGCTTTTACAAGAAAATATAAAGCAAAAATATCAAGGACTTGAATTTGATTAAATGGCTAGTTACGTACAGGCAGTAACACGTTGGTATTTGCCGTTATGTGCACATTGCTAAGAACTGAAATATCATCATTTACCACACATAAAAACTAGAAGGCCCTCTTATTTTGAGTATGTGAAGTAAGACTTGCTGATCTAAACATTAAAGGTCACTTCTTTGGAATTAATGTTCAACACACCATAAGATATGTCATACAATTTAAAGTTCAACTCAAATATTACCTACTATACTCATGTTAGCTTCAATGTTTCTTGCAAAACACTGTGACCAAAACCCTAAATATATTCTGTGTACATTCCACATGTTCTTTATAACTATAGAAATTTACATTAAAGTCATCTTGAACAGTATAATTTCTTGTTAGTCACTAAGGAATTCAAATGAAACTAGAGCCACACGCTATGTCGTGACGATTTGGTCAAGGACAGGCAGCATGTATAACAGCAGTCCCCTAAAAATCATACAACTATTTTTCCTATACTTTTTCTATGTTTAGATAGACAAATACAACCATACAGTATTTGGTACAATAATCTGCTATACAGGTTTGCAGCCTGGGAACAATAGGCTATATATATATCATATAGCCAGCTATGCCATCTAGGTTTGTGTAAGTACTCCACAATGCCTGCACAATGATGAAGCCGCCAAAGGATGCAGTTCTTGGAACATATCCCTGTCATTAAGCAATATATGACTATATATTTTCACTGACAGAAAATAAAAATGTTACTATTTTTTAAAAAGACAAGTATTATGCTAAAACAATATTTTGGTTATTTTCATGACTGGTATTTTAATTTTCTTAATTATTACCTGTATGTTTTAGCTATTATTTTGAAGTACATTAACTTTATAAGCATAAGACAGCACACTAATAGGTGATATGCACTATCACAGGACCAATTCAACCCGATAAAAGACTTAATATGAATGATTAGAAGATTTTTGAAAAGTCACACCTTGGCTGTGTTCTAAAACAAAAACCAGTCTTTATAGTTTATTTTCTGGTATTATCTTGAAAATGCACCTAGTCTTACCTCTGCACAAAGTTAAAATCCACATTTAATTTCCCCGAATCACAGATTTAAATTAGAATACTATACGTAAAAATACAAATGACAGCTTTTCTATCCATGAGCCACTCATATTTCTGTCCCTTTTGTAGTACCACGTTAATTGGTAAACAATTTAAATTTAATTCTATTAAAATATAAAAATGATTTTGAAGTCAAAATTATTGTTCATGCCATGTACCAAACTAATGCAAAATAATAATTTCATAGCCACTTAATACTGACTGGTTTTAAGATAGTACAAAAATGGCAGCTACAAGAGTTTTTTTCCTCTCCCTCTTCTCTTCACGACAGAAGCAGGTATTGAGAGAAAACTTAAACATTTACTCAGAAGACATAAACCACACTCCTCAGACCCTGTTACTAACATTTGCCGGCAAAGAATTAACCTCACTGAATCAGTTATTGCATTTTCCAAGTAGACATTAAAATTCAAGTATTGGCCTCATCCACAAAAACTTACTATCTTAATCGGGCACACTAATACTACGAATCTAGATTTGTTTTCTGTTATCAAGAAAAGAAAAGTCAAATATCCTTAATAAATACAAGGATGAATTACTTATTTAACAGAAAACACTGCTAACAACTTTTTATTTTATCCAAAATAAGTCTATCCTAATAAGTATTATACATAAACAAGCTTTGTCAGAATTATACTTAATTAGCATATTTTATAGGTTAATAGCATATCTCACAGATCTAGTAACAGAAACAATTTGTCATTCATTCTAGGCTAGGGCTTCCTTTAAAAAAATCCTGTAAAGAGGTATTTATTTAGTAAGTCAAGTTAAAAAGACCCTTTATGTACGAAGATATACAAAGTAACTTACTTAAGTTCTACAGTCAACAGTCTCCTGTTAAAACTTTTAAACTAATTTACTCCAAAAGATATGCTAGAATTCAGTAGATTATAAAACTGCTATTTCTGGTTTCTGCCATAATAAATAGTAGGGGTTTAGTCTGAGCTGCTTTTTTGACTTAAAAGATTTTTACACAGTCAGCAACTTACAACAGGACATTCTGTAACACCACAATGGAAACTACTTAATCAACATTTCCTTATGGAAACACAGAACATACATAACAGCGTGTAAGAGTAAAGTTTTATTTTTAAAAGTAGCATTTAAATTTTATTTGGCAACACAAGCTTAATGTTTCCTTCAGTACTGTCAACATACCAGTTGATTTTCATCAACACTGGTAATATATACACCAAAATTAAAAAAAAAAAGGAAATGTAAGCTGGAACATAAAGACAATTTACTTATAATGCAGAACAAAATGATACTTTCATCTTTTTAGAATTGATTTTCCAATTCCTACAGAATAAATATAACCTTGTTCTCATGCTGTGTGTGTTTTAAAACCTTTTCGGTAAAGGATTTAGGCCATTAAGAAAACCCAACAGTATATGGATCACCCAATACACAACATTTCAGATTTCAAGTTTCAAACTGCTATCATCTATAGCATCACAAAAGGACTGACAGAAGATCAAAAACAGTTGGGCATGATTTCAAATTAAATTAATTTGAAATTAATTTGTATTAATTAATTAATACAAATTAAAATCACATATCTGAAATTCCCTCAGCCTCACAGTTGACCCTACTGGTTTTACCACATACAATTTCAAAATTCTATCATGTAAGAAAAACTGCAGTAAATAATTTTTTTGTCACTGACCTCTTCATTTATTCAGAATTAAACAGGTAATTGTAATACAATTCTTAAGTTCTGCTGTCCTAAAAGCAATCACTAAAACTAAAAATTTATCAAGTAGGTATCATAGAATAAAGACATACTACAATGACCAGCTTTTTTTTCACTAAATGGTACCTATTCTTTAGCCTAGAATGACATGGTGCATGTTTATTAGTATATTTTTATGAAGACAATCATTATGGTTACAAACATAGTTATTCAGTTTTTTGGCATGAAAAAGAAAGAAGAGAACTTGACAATGCCATGCTACCATCTACACATCTGGATAAATTAACCAGCTAAAACAAACCATGATATAAATATGAGGGTTGGTAGACCTGAGGGAAGTCACATTAATCTGGTTTCTGACTCAGAATTTTCAATAATCCTCCGCAATATTCTTCATTCAATTGCCTCATCTTTTGTGCTTCCTCTTCACAACATCTAAGCTCCCTTCCTAAGAGTTTTCTTCTTGCAAGAATCAGCATTTACTGACCTCACAAAGTACACACATTTGCTGTTGTCAGCAAAGAACACAGGGTTCGAGAAGAGGCATTATAGAAACATTGGAAAGGAATAAAAATGTATCTTCTCATGCAATAATGTTTGTACAGATTTGGGACCTCAAATTTAAGAAATACTGAATATTTTGATGTTTCAAAAGAAACAGGTACATTCCAACCCAAGAGTTCATTTCCTTTGACTGATTTAGGACCTTTTAGTTGCTATAATTGAGTAAAAAGACAATGTCCACTACACTTACTGATATTTAGAAAGTAAGCAATATTACAGCCTGAGCACTTTCGCAGTATCTTAACACAGTCTTACAAAGGATCTTAACAAACAAAAGTGCAAGCCTCTTGAGGTCACCTCAGATCTCATGAGACTTTTCATAATGGTAAAGTGTTAATCCCTATGCCCCAGTCCTTTCCTAATTTGGATCATTAGTTTCTGCTTACCTAAACTCCTATTACTAATTCAATTCTCAGATATTCTTAATTTCCTATCTTGAACCACAGTCTATGAATTATTAAATAGGCACGGAGTAATGGCTTCTTTGGGTGCCTGTATGCTAAAGAAAACATTTATCATTCCTTTAGGATTAATAAAACAGTAGTTTAAGGTATTATTCGTTTTGACGGTTTGAAAATTCTTACCATTATTCCGTATAGCCCACAGAGTTTGTTTAAACAAACTCTGATTGTTTGTGATTTTATAAAGTCCTGGAATTTCTAGGTTTTATCTCTATCAAGAGAATTTGTTAGTGATCAGCTTATATGCTAACACAGCTGTGAAAGTGCAATTAAGGTTTTATTTCACACCATGTTAGTAACCAAACCTGAGCTAGCACAAATATAAAAACAGTGCTAAAGGGTCCAGTTAAAAATGCCCGTCCCTACCTCTTCCTCTCTCCTTTTCTCCCCCATTCCGTCTCTCCTTCCTCCATCATACTCCCTCTCTCTCTCTCTCTGACAGACACTCAGACACATATTTTTCCTAAATTTGTACATAGCTATATATACATATGTATATGTATAATGTATAAACGTGTTCATATAAAATAGACCCTCTGTAAGTTGATCATCCAAGAGACAGTAACAAACTGATCAACATCTGGAGGTGGTAAACATAAGGAACTACACGTACTACAGTTAGTGATACATACCTGTGGTATGTCTGGTCTATGAAAATTAGGTGAACTTAAGGAGGTGGTCAATACAGTAGAGGTTCTACTGTATATACATCATTTCAACCAGAAACACACATAGTTCATAAAGATCATTAATAGGGAGATTCGGTTCTTCATGGCACTCCCTCCAGGAGCAGCGGGACTTGGAGCCCCCTTCCTGGGTGAGGGGTGGAGGCGCGCTCACTGCCCTGGTGTGTTGTTGGCGCTCCAGCCTCGGGAGGAAGTGTGAGTCAGTGCTCGAAAAACACCACGTGTTGAACCCTGTAACCTCGCAGGCTTCTCCGGGCGGCCCAATCGCCTGGGGGAGCCACAGGCCTTAGAATAAAATTAATGTAGTGATGGGTGGTGGTGGTGGTCCTCAAGCTTGTAGTTCCACTCTTAAAACTTCATCAGTAACTGATGGATCTATAAATGCAGTTGACCAGTGAGACCGGAGCGTGCTTTGGACACCATGAATTTTGATGTTATTAAGGGCAAGCCAGTTCGCATCACGTGGTCTCAGCGTAATCCATCACTTTGCAGAAGTGGAGTAGGCAACATATTCATTAAAAATTTGGACAAATCCATCAATAATAAAGCAGTGTATGCTACATTTTCTGCTTTTGCTAACATCCTTTCATGTAAGGTGGTTGGTGATGAAAATGGTTCCAAGGGCTATGGAATTGTACACTTTGAGACACAGGAAGCAGCTGAAAGAGCTATTGAAAAAATGAATGGGATGTTTCTAAATGATCGAAAAGAATTTGTTGGATGATTTAAGTCTCATAAAGAAAGAGAAGCAGAACTCGGAGCTAGGGCAAAAGAGTTCACCAATGTTTACATCAAGAATTTTGGAGAAGACATGGATGATGAGCGCCTTAAGGATCTCTTTGGCAAGTTTGGACCTGCCTTAAGTGCGAGTAATGACTGATCAAAGTGGAAAATCCAAAGGATTTGGATTTGTAAGCTTTGAAAGGAATGAAGATGCACAGAAAGCTGTGGATGAGATGAATGGAAAAGAGCTCAATGGAAAACAAATATATGTTGGTCAAGCTCTGAAAAAAGTGGAATGGCAGACAGAACTTAAGAGCAAATTTGAACAGATGAAGAAAGATAGGATCACCAGATACCAGGGTGTTAACCTTTATGTGAAAAATCTTGATGATGGTATTGATGATGAACGTCTCCAGAAGGAGTTTTCTCCATTTGGTACAATCACTAGTGCAAAGGGTATAATAGAGGGTGGTCGCAGCAAAGGGTTTGGTTTTGTATGTTTCTCCTCCCCAGAAGAAGCCACTAAAAAGCAGTTACAGAAATGAATGGTAGAATTGTGGCCACCAAGCCATTGTATGTAGCTTTAGCACAGCGCAAAGAAGAGCACCAGGCTCACCTCACTAACCAGTATATGCAGAGCATGGCAAGTGTACAAGCTGTGCCCAATCCTGAAATCAACCCCTACCAGCCAGCACCCACTTCAGGCAGCTTCATGGCAGCTATCCCACAGACTCAGAACCGTGCTGCATACTATCCTCCTAGCCAAATTGCTCAACTAAGACCAAGTCCTTGCTGGACTGCTCAGGGTACCACACCTCATCCATTCCAAAATATGCCCGGTGCTATCCGCCCAGCCGCTCCTAGACCACCATTTAGTACTATGAGACCAGCTTCTTCACAGGTTCCACGAGTCATGTCAACACAGTGTGTTGCTAACACATCAACACAGACAATGGGTCCACGTCCTGCAGCTACTGCTGCTGCAGCCACTCCTGCTGGTCGCACCGTTCCACAGTACAAATTCGCTGCTGGAGTCCGCAATCCTCAGCAACATCTTAATGCACAGCCACAAGTTACCATGCAACAGCCTGCTGTTCATGTACAAGGTCAGGAACCTTTGACTGCTTCCCTGTTGGCATCTGCCCCCCCTCAAGAGCAAAAGCAAATGTGGGTGAACAGCTATTTCCTCTTATTCAAGCCATGCACCCTACTCTTGCTGGTAAAATCACTGGCATGTTGTTGGAGACTGATAATTCAGAACTTCTTCATAT